>JAVJIF010010267.1:0-172122 GCA_038442645.1 Agave tequilana
GAATAGATGAAGGAAATGAGTTCAGATATGACATAGATAAGAGATACATAAAAACAAAAGAAACCATGTCCACAACACATACAAAAAAAATACATGTCCAAAGCAAATAAAAAAATACTACATGTCCAAACAACAAATTACATGTCCAAACAACAAATACTACATGTCCATCACAAAATATCCAAAACAATACTACATGATAACTCTCCCCAAATAACTCTCCAATAACTCTCCCCCTTTTTGACATCATCAAAAGGGGAGGTCACTCCTCAGCACCATCATCACCGTCATTGCCGTCTCCGTCATCATCACCATCTTCCTCTGAAGAAACAACCTCCTCTGGATCCATGCCATCTACTCTGGTGCGCGGTGGTGGAACAGAAGAACGAGCTCCTGGAGGGAATGGAGGACCGGTGGCTGGTAGTCGACAAGCAATCGGAGTACGGTCAGGAACGAGCATGTCAAATTTTGTGAAAAGAGCCTGAAAACTGAACGTCCACGAATCTCATGGACTCAGCAAAATAAGACATGTTGTTCGGATCTCCCGCCCAAAAGCAGCATCCTGAATGGCACGAGACCAACACTCCGCACGAATAGCTGCGTCGCGCTTCTCGACCCAGGCCTGGTGCGCCTCGATCTGAGAGCGGACCTCCGAAGAGAGAAGGGCCTGAAACTCAGGAGGAAAAACAGGGGCTGAAGAGGAAGAGATCCAGGTGCAGAAGATGAGCCAGGACCAACAGGAGGATAGGTAGTTTGCATAGGAGCGTGTCTACGCAGCTGTGCTTCCATCATCTTCAGGACAACTCCGTTGATGTTGGTCAAGGGATTGGAGGGACTTTCGCAGAAAGAAAAAAATCAAGAGCCTAAGAGATGGGTAATTAGCATGCCGTGGGCAGCTTCTACCCGTAGTGCGAATCTGATCAGAAGCCATGTGAGAGCTATGACTCTAGGAAAGTTTATCTTAATGCCTTGAAGAAGGCAATAGATAATCAAAGGTACGCAACCCCTAGCGTGGCTATACTCACCATGCTTGGGGACAATGTTGAAGAAATAATCTTAGCAAGGACCTGAGCAGTGAGAGTGTACCTACTCACAACCTCATTCCTTACTAGACCGGGGTTGTCATCCCGTGGATCAAGGTAGAGGCGGTGAGCGCAGACTCACCGTCCGGGAATTCAAAGTCA
Organism: Agave tequilana; assembly: GCA_038442645.1. Classification (NCBI taxonomy): domain Eukaryota; kingdom Viridiplantae; phylum Streptophyta; class Magnoliopsida; order Asparagales; family Asparagaceae; genus Agave; species Agave tequilana. The sequence continues at coordinate 1,185 of JAVJIF010010267.1, forward strand.
TGCAGATCATGGGTATACACATCTGCTCCACCAGTGGAGAGATGCAGAATCCTAGCAAATCGACCGATAGAAAGGTCGATGTCTCTACCTAAAACCCTAGATGTGATACGATTACCATCAATTCAAAATTAGCATAAAAGTAAGGAACAAGAGAGGTGTAAACTTGCTCCTTGATGGTCAAGAATTCCACTAAATTGTTGGTCTGCAAGATGTGAGGAATATTCAAGTGTTCGAAATCTTGGATGACAACGAATCTCCCCGAGTTAATGTTCCTCGTGGAGAGATGGGAATACCGATCAGCAGCAAGATCGTTTTAGAAAGAGCCTAACGGGTCTAGGAACCTGAGATGAAGGTTGAGCAACAGCCTTCCCTTTCTCAGTTCGAGATCGTTTAGGCATGATGAAAAAATTGGATTTTTAGGTTTTAAACAAGTTAGGGCTTGATCTAGATGCTTAGAAACCTAGAATTGATGACAATAGATAGTTGATTCCAAAGCAAGATATGAAAACAGAGTCAAAATCGATTTTTACCTTAATCTTGAAGAACTGAAACCCTAGATCAGTGAAAACCGAATTTCTTCAAATCCACGGTTGGATAGGCTTGAAACTGAAGATCAGGAAGTAGAAGAAGGATTTGAGGAGGGTTTTAAGTTAATTTGAGATCGGTTGAGTGATTGGAGAGAAAGAAATTTTTGAGGGAAAAGGGAAACTCCGGTTCGCTGAGAAAAGTGAGAGAGAGAGAGAGAAAAGTGAAAATTTATAACAGATTAGGGCTGAAATCGACAATCGGTCGACCGGTCCGGTCGACCGAAACAACCCGAGAGCTCTGTAAATATAGAGCGGTCTACCGCACGGTCGACCGATTTAATCCCGAGAGCTCTGCAGGTCTGTAGCGGTCGACGGGATTATGGTCGGTCGACCGGTAACAGAAAAGAAATAAAAAATTTTCTTCTCAGGCAGAGTCGGTCTACGGGGCTTTATAGGTCGGTCGACCGGCTTTGCCTGAAATCTGTTAACAGCATCTGGCCCAAAAAAAAAAAATTTTAAAGTAATTTGTAGTCAAAATAGGTATGACATATTAAACATATAGGAATACCACCAACATGTTTTAAATCTTCATTAAGTTATTACAACATCAAAATTCATGCAATCCCTTTTAATTTTTATTTTCATATTTAAACAAAGATTTTAAAGATGTTGAAGCCGAATACCCAGTGATGGGTTCTGAACTTCATCCTCTTGATTCCTCTTGAATGAGTTGAGGTGCGCAATTGCCATCTTTAAGTGTTTGTTTAAATATAGGAAATTTTACAAATGTTTATTTTTTTTATGAAAATAATGTGTATATGTATACAAGTATATAATCACAATTATAAACTGTACATGTGGACATACATTAAACAAGGCATGAAACAAAAGATATAGAAGTTAACACAAGGCACATATACAATATGATAGAAAGTAGTTCTATGCAAGCATATATCAATATAGTACAAAAGCAAACTATCAATTCTATACATATGTATACATGACTAAATCAAAAACTTTTAAATGGAGATGTTACCAATTGAAGGGCAATCTCCAAAATAGGTGCCTCCATGATAGCGATGCATGCACGATTTGTTCTTTAAGCTCCGATGCATCAACCACCCGGGGCACCACCTCCTCCTAAGTCTTGGAGGGGGTAGATCCACCTATACCTGTATCATTTAAATTCGGTGGCTCTTTTGGTACCCAAATCTAGTGGGTCCTTTGGGGTTAGATCCGGGGTGAACCCAAACAAATTTATTCTTAACATTGTTCTTAGCATAACAAACTTTTTCTAAATGCCTTTGCGGCCACAATACGTGCAAATAAAAATTCTACCTATTGTACATAAAAGCATGGTTATGTGTGTGTGCATGTCTATGTGTAGCATGTTTATGATGAACATGTTTCCCTTGGGCTACTCCCTTAGGAATTTAGATGCAAGCTTGTTAAAATCAAATGCACATTTCTTTAAAGTGTTATCTAAAGAATCAACACGTTTTGAATTTCAACAAAAATATTTTTATACTAGAAATCATGGAGTTTTTCCTTTATTAGCTACCTTATACTTATCAAATCATTTTTCAATTTTCAAAAGAACTAGATAACTCATTTTTCTCTCTTTAAAACAATTTCAAGTTTGTTCCTCAAAACATCATTTTCCTTTTTCATTTCTTATTATGAGATTGTGAAATCTCATACCTATGTTGCAATTCTTCAAAAAATTGAGCGAGTTCATCCATTGTGAGATCATCATCATCAATGGAAGTTTCTACTAGAATACCTTAGATGAATCCTCACCTTGTGCCATAAAGCACATGTTAGCGGCGTCGTGCTCCTCTTCAGATTCCGATTCTGAGTCATCCCATGTAGCGGCCAAGGCTTTCTTCTCTTTCTTTGCCCATTCTTGGATGTGTTGCTTGTAGAGCGGGCAATCGGCTATGAGGTGACCGATCTTCTTGCAATGAAAGCAAGGGCCGGGCTCCTCTCTTTTCTTCTCGAATCTTCCTTGAGGTTTCCCTCTTCGGAAGTTACTTTTTCTTCCCTTCTTGTAGAACATCTTGCCCACCTTCCGGATGAGCATCGCGAAATCCTCATCGCAATCTTCGGATGAGTCGTCTTCCTCAATGGTAGTAGGAGTGGCTTTGAAGGCAATCGTCTTCTTCTTTGGTGCCTCCCTCTCTTCTCTAACTTTCATCTCCATCTCATGCGTCTTGAGATTTCCGATGAAGCCGGAGAAGTCCATCTCCTCTTTGTCGTTGAGCTCCTTGAGTGTGGTCGCCTTGACTTCCCAGCTTTGGGAAGAGCTCTAATCACCTTCCTTATCTTTTGATCATTATCAATCTTGTCGCCTAAGGAAGAAAGAGCATTAGTTATTTTTGTAAAACGATGAACATATCATCAATGCTCTCATTATCAAACATATAAAAATTCTCATATTGAGAACGTAGCAAGTCACTTTGGCTCTCTTGACTTGAGACGTTCCCTCATGAGTCACAATGAGTATGTTCCAAACCTCAAATGCGGATTTACAATTAATTATGCGTGCAAGGTCATCCTCATTTAATGCTTGGGTCAATGCATACTGTGCCCTAGCATTAGCCTCACAGTCTTTGGAAGTATCCTCGGACCATGTGCTCTCATCACTAGTGGGTTCAATAAAATCTTTGGTAATGGCCCAGCTACCCTAACACCTAAGGATTTCAAAAATAAGTTCATCTTGACTTTCCAAATGGGAAAGTTCAAGCCATCAAATTTTGGTGGGGATTTAATGCTAGAAAAGTCCATGGATGCCATGAATGCACAAGCAAATGTAATGCAACAAAAATGTATATAGCCAAATATGGATCTCCCTAAGGTGGTTAGACCTAAGTTGTAGGGTTAGGCTCTGATACCAATTGAAATCACCTAGAGGGGGGGTGAATAGGTGATGGCTATATGAATTATGGCAATAATGCGGAATTTAAAATTAACACACAAATAGCACAATATAGACTTGCAATAAATATAACAATAAATGTGCAAGAATTAAAGGAGTAGAGTTGAGAGAAAATTCGAGCAAACGCAAACGCAAGGATGTGTTTCTGAGGTTCGAGCCACGCTCTACGTCCCCGCCTTCACACTTGAAGGATTTGCACTACTATCGTTGATCCCACCGGATCGCCAATACAAGGACACACTTGTCCCTACACTTGTGATGCCGCAACACCACCCGAAGCTCACTAGCTCCCTTGAGGCCGATGCCTCTACAACTTCACTCAATAAGAAAGGTGATCACACTTGATCAAAATAGCTCACTTGCACAATCCTAGAGCCAATGATATAGATGTAGAGCTTGTGCTTGTGGTGTGCAAAAACTAGAGAGAATGTAGAGGAATAGGCTACAAGTTGGGTGTTGGGAATTTAGGCTTTGAGAAATCTTTTGTAAAAGAAAGGAATTGAAATTCTTTGTAAAGCTCTTGTAAAATCTTTTGGAATTACTTTGTAATCGTTGTCTTATCAATATGAGGTGACCCTCTATTTATAGGGGTCAAAACAGCCTCACAAAATCGTTGGTATCAAATCCCAAAAAGAAAATCAGCCTGAAAAATAGTTGTTGGATCTGTCAGAACTTTTGACAGAGTCCGGTCGACCGGGTCGGTCGACCGCCAACGGTCAAAAATCCGACCGTTGAGGCAGGCGGTCGACCGGGTCGGTCGACCGAAAAATCCTGTGAACGCAATTTTGCCTCGGTCGACCGGACCGTCGACTGATATAGACATGCACAGTTTGTGCACATCGGTCGACCGGGTCGGTCGACCGGTTACTGTGAGTTCTGAAATATCAGAACTTCCAGAACCAGAATTTTGGGGTTTTTGGATTTATGGTCTTGGGTTAAATTTGGAACTTGTAAAACATAGAGTATGAGCATATGTCATACTTCTATCATGTTAAAATAGTTTGATAAAAATCCTTTTGATAAAACTTGTTTTTCCATAAAATTGTTTTTTCCAAACTATTGTCTTTCTAAAAAGTTTATTTCCAAACATGTTTGCTTTAAAAACTAAGTTAGAAATGGGAATTGAAAATCTTTTTGAAGCCATGAACCTAACTAAAAGGTGTGTGTGATAATCCCATAGCTCTACTTCTAATATCTAGCTTTGACAAATATCTAAAATAAAAAATAAAAATACAAATCTTGTTTTCTTCATAGTCTATGCTAGTTCTTTTTCTTCGTAGTCTTGACACGTTCTTTTCTTCAATATCTTATTCCGAAGCTTCCTATTGTGCTTTAGCTTGGGAATGCAAATCTTGGGCGAACTCCAAACGTGTGAGTCTTTTAGCGGAGCCGTCAAAAACCTGTTCTTGAACCTGAAATCCTTTTAACAAAAGTATTAATACATAACTAAATATGTTTTGTTATCATCAAAATAACTGGGATATGGCCTTTGGGCCAACACTTGATCCTCAGACGCGGTCTCAGACGCGGTCTTTGATTTGATAACCCAAGGCGCGGGTTTGATGACCCGGTGCCAGTGAGCCCTGCGCTTCGGATTCTTCACTTAGAATATTTCTAATTGTGAAGGGTTCGGACGCGATCTTGGTTTGCAGAACGCGGATTTGATCCTTGCGTTCTGTGCCATCAGCTGCCGATTTTGACGAATCTGGCACCTGAGTCCAAGCACTTAGCATTAGAAATTTTTTGTAAGTCTTGGTTTGCAGAACGCGGATTTGATCCTTGCGTTTCTTTCACCCTGACGCGGATTTGCAGGTCTGGACGCGGATTTGATAATTCCTGCGTCCAGTATCTCTTCTGCGTTTGGGCGCGGATTTACAGGTCTGGACGCGGACTTGATAATTCCTGCGTCCAGTATCTCTTCTGCGTTTGGGCGCAGATTTGCAGGTAGGCTTGGTCATTCTTCTTCATGTTCGCCAAGTCCGTGGGAGAATATATCGGACGGCGAACTTGTTCGATGTTCGTCCACAAGGAATATATTATGGTCCTCGTCGTCTACAAGGGAATATATTATGTCCCTGACGAGGACTTAACTCTCGCCAAGGTCTCTTCAGATCCACTGCACCAATCATGCCTGCTGGCAAGAGATGGTCAGGGTAAGTATGGCGGCGAGGAGGTTACGGTGGACACGGCGGCAGATAGGATCCTCTTCCTCTCCCACTCCAGAAGTGACATCGAGGACTCTCCATGTCTGCTGGATGGCCTGCTGGGGAAAGAGATGCTCATGAACGAAGGGTTGTAGGACTTTCTGCTGCCACCGGACCTCAAGAACACCATTGCTCTTAGCTTAGTCAGCTAGGGCTCTTTCGATGTTTACATCATACACCATCCTGTACTTGGATCAGATGCGGCTTCAAGGAGTGAGTGCAACCTCTGAGAGAGAGAGAGGGACTTCTTTGTACTCCTTAATTGTAACACTCCATCTTATTGTAAAAGAGCGTTCTGACTGTAACACTCAATCTTATTGTATAAGAGAGCGTTTTTGTATCACTTTCATATGCCTGGAAATAAATAAGAGTGACACTTCTCTTTTTGCCTCTTTCATTGTCTTGAACTTTTTGTCTTCAGTTAGACGCATAGAAGCAAAGAGTCTTTGACTTTGTAAAAATTATGATGGTAATTTTAATAAGTCAAACTTTGTGGAAAAAGATCCTATTTCAGGAACTCTCACGATACTGTCAGAGGTGTAATATTAACTTGACAGAGATGAAAGTTTTGATGGACCTGCCACTTTATAAGAGAAAGTGACAAGTAGAATTGGTACCCCCAGGGAGGGTGAACTTTTATCAAGTGTTTGGGATTAACTTGATTGAGCTCAACTGGGGATTTGATGGAAACACTATTGATGGTGTAGTATTAACCTAACAATGTTTTTAGGTAGACTTGTTATTCTGTTGAAGAGAATAACAAGTGGGACTAGACTCGTGGGGAATCTAGGAAAGTTTGTTACCGTCAGAGGTGTGATATTAACTTAACGGGTTGAAAGTGGTCTTGTCAGAAGTGTAATGTTAACTTGACAAGGATGTGAGTCAGAGGTGTGATATTAACTTAACTCAGAAGTGTCACTATCATAGGTGTAATGTTTAACTTGACAGTGAGGGTAATGCTAGAGGTGTAATGTTGAACTTGGCATTGGTCATCTCGGCTTGCATAAGGAAGTCCGAGGGAAAGTCATGGCCATAGGTGTATTATTGAACTTAGCAATGACTTGGATGCTAGAGGTGTGGTGTTAACTTAGCATTATCCATTTCAGCTTCGATATGGAAGTCTGAAGAAAAGTGACTGTCAGAGGTGTAATATTAAACCTGGCAGCAACTGATTACTGTTTAGAGGTGTGGTGTTAAACTTTAACAGTAATTTGTCAGAGGTGTGATATTAACTTGACAAAGATTGACTCATGATAAGAGTAATTTGAGGGCCTGTCATTCTATTGGTGAGAATTGACAAGTGAAATTTGAAGTGCCAGAGGTGTAGTGTTAACTTGGCAAATTTGAAAGTTTGATACTCCGTGTAGAGTTAACAAGCAAAATTTGTACTCGACAAGGAATATTGAAAAGTTTCCATTACCAGAGGTATAGTGTTAACTTAGTAATGGTTGTATTTTGTAGACCTACCATTCTGTATATGAGAATTGGTAAGGGATTTTGGAGGAAGGAGTGGAGCCAAGTCCACTCAGGATTTTTAGCAAACCCTCAGCTGTCAACGGATTTGAGGTGCCTTTACCAACTACCGTTTGAGTTGGGCTAGTCATGCTATTCCCCTCAGCATGATGAGTTGTCGAAGATTTATGTTGGGCTTGGAAGCCAACATTTTCCTCTATCCTTAGCCGTCGGGGGCGTCGGATGTTATAATGAAGAAATTCTTCTTACTTTGATCAGAGGTGTACTTTTAACTTGATCAGCGGAGAATACCATCTAAGGATAGTATTTCTTCAGGAACCTGCCATTGATCGGTATCATGAGTGTATCGCCATTCGAGGTTATGAGGCGATATGACCCATTTGAGTAGACTGACTCTACTACAAATGGTCCTTCCCATTTGGGTTGGAATTTTCCTTTTGTCTTGTGCGTCATTACCATGGGTCTTCTGACGGCTAAGACAAGATCGCCTTTCTTGAAAGTTTGCATTTTAACTTTCTTGTTGAAGGCTTTGGTAATTCGAGCCTGGTAGAGCTCGATTTGCTGTTGGGCCTGCAGACGTTTATCATCTAAGGCCTCCAGTTCCTGGAGTCGCTGTCGATGCTTCTCCTCTGTTGTCATCTCCGCTGCTATCAAGGCGACGCGTAGAGATGGAATTTGGATCTCTAGTGGGAGCACGGCTTCACACCCATATACCAAAGAAAATGGCGTAGCTTTAGTTGGGGTTCGCACAGTTGTGCGGTAAGCCCATAAGCATTCACCCAACTTGTCGTCCCAGTCTCGTTGACTTTTCGAGACGAACTTTTTGAGAAGCTTGCCAATAGTCTTGTTGAAAGCTTCTGCGAGGCCATTAGCGGCGGGATAGTATGCCCTTGAGGACACACTCTGGATTCTGAACTTAGCGCAGAATCTTTGGAAAGCCTGGCTGATGAACTGAGGTCCATTGTCATGGACGATTCGCCGAGGTACACTGAAATGGTAAATAACGTGATGTTTCACGAACTTGATCACGTTCGACGACTTGACTTCCTTCAAGGGAATGGCCTCAGCCCACTTAGAGAAATAATCGGTTATTGCCAAAATGAACCGATGTCCTTTTGATGATGGTGGGCTGATAGGGCCAACCACATCCATCCCCACATTTCAAATGGCCAGGTAGAGGCCGTAGAGTGGAGGTACCCTAGTGCTTGATGGATGAAATCGCCGTGCACTTGGCAGGCGTGACATCTCTTGGCATAAGTGACGGCATCGGCAATCATCTTGGGCCAGTAGTAACCCAATCTTTGGAGTCGATGTGCCAGTTTTGGGCCAGGTTGATGGGCTCCACACATGCCGTCGTGGGCTTCTTTCAATATCTCTTGAGCCTCCTTTGGTGAGAGGCACCGGAGCAAGATCCCGTCATGCGATCGACGATACAATGTTCGCGTAATCGCATTATAATAGAATTTGGGGGCTTTCCTTCTAATGGCAGCCGCCTCTCTGGTGTCTTCAGGCAGAATGCCGTATAAGACGAAATTAATGTAGGGGAATCGCCAGTCTCTAAGCTCTGGACCGGTTGATGCTTCAAGTGCTTCTTCGCGGCGACGACCTCCCGTTGACTCCTGATAGTCCTCGAGAGCGTTTCTCGGGCAATACAGGTCGTGGCTGTAGACGAATATCTTCTCCATTGCTCCAGCTGAAGAGCTAAGGAGGCAGCCAGGGATGCGAGTGCATCTGCGTGCGCATTTTGCCTGCGCGGTACATGGTCGATGTAGAAGCTTGTGAACCCCTCGGCCATGCGGATAGTCGCGTTGTAATAGGGTACTAAGTCTTCATGTCTGACTTCGTACTCCCCGCGAACTTGGCTGACGATGAGCTTGGAGTCGCCGTATGCCTCGAGATTTTTAACGCCAATCTCATCGGCGAATTGCATCCCAATCAAAAGAGCGTTGTACTCTGCCACATTGTTGGAACAAGGCTCAGTTAATGAGACAGCTCGGGGAATCACATAATTTTGTGGGGATACGAGTACTACTCCTACCCCTGCTACTACGTGTCCCTTCAGGCTTGTTCTTGATGCACCGTCGAAGAAAAGTTGCCATACTTGACTTTCGAACGATGTCTGAGTCAGGCAGACTTCAGCAACTTCATCTGGGAGATCCTCGTAGACTTTGGCTGCCCTCGGATCTGGGTGCTCAGCTAGGAAATCCGCGACTGCTTGTCCCTTAATGGCCTTTTGTGGTAAAAAGCGCATCTCATATTGGGAGAGCAATATGGCCCATTTTGCCAGTCGGCCATTTAGCGATGAAGGTTTAGTCATAAGTAACCTCAGGGGATTGACTTTTGATATGACGTTTATAGTTTGGCCTACCAGATAGTGTCGCATTTTCTGGATAGCGAACACCAGTGCCAAACATTCCTTCTCGATCGGGTTATACCGATGTTCGGCTCCGATCATTGTTCTACTCAGATAGTAGATTGCTTGCTCTCGTCCTTGATCGTCATTCTGAGCTAGTAGAGCTCCCAAAGAATGATCCATTGCTCGGACGTATACCAGGAAAGGCTTTCCGGATACCGGAGCTGCAAGGACTGGTGGTTGGGTGAGGTATTGCTTGATTTCCTCGAACGCTTGTTGGCAAGCGTCATCCCAAATGAATGAGACACCCTTCTTCATTAGCTTAGTGAAGGGTTGACATCTTCCGGAGAGGTTTGAGATAAACCTACGGATGTACGCCAATCGTCCCTGCAATCCTCTGAGTTCTTTGAGATTTCTCGGGGTTGCATCTCCTGGATAGTGCGAACCTTTTCCGGGTCCAAGTGAATTCCGGTGGATGTTACAACAAATCCTAAGAATTTGCCACTGGCCACCCCAGGAAGGACTTTGTGGGATTCATCTTCAATTGATGAGCCCGCATGATGTCGAAGACCACCTTCAGGTCCGCTATGTGATCACCTTTAGTGCGGCTTTTTATCGCGATGTCATCAACATAACATTCCACCGTTTTGCGTATTTGCTGATGGAAAATGGCGTTCATGGCCCTTTGGTATGTTGCCCCTGTATTTTCAGTCCGAAGGGCATGACGGTATAGCAATAACCCCCAATGGTGTCCTGAAGGAGGTGTGCTTTTCATCGTCAGGATACATTTTGATTTGATTGTATCCTGAGAATCCATCCATGAAGGACATTCGTTCGAATCCACAAGTATTGTCAATCATGACATCTGTGATTGGCAATGGGAATTCGTCTTTGGGACAAGCCTCGTTTAGATCACGGAAGTCGATGCAGATCCGGATCTTCCCGTTCTTCTTGGCAACTGGGACAATGTTGGCTACCCAGTCGGGATGTTGTTCTTCCCTGATGAAGCCAAAATCAATAAGTTTTCTGACTTCTGATTGAATTGCCTCCATTATTTCTGGACGGAACCATCGCTGCTGTTGTTTGACAGGTTTTACGTCCGGATTGATGTTGAGGCGGTGCATAGCCACTTGAGGATCAAGTCCTGGCATGTCCTCATAATTCCAGGCGAAGACGTCTATATACTCTTGTACAAGAGATATTAGATCTTTCTTCTCCGAAGGTGACAGGCCGTCACTTATGAAGATGGGCTTAGGGTTAGCCTCATCTCCTAGGTTGATCTGCACAACCTTGTCTTCTGTGGGTGGCTCGCGCTGTTCAAAGCGGGTATCCCAAAGAGCATTTAAATGTTTGATCTAAGGATCTGTATCAGATTGAATCATTTCTTCATTTCCATCTTCCAGGTGGCTTGTCGAAACCATGTTCACTGAAAGTTCCTTGAAGATGTTGCCGACACTGACATCTGACTCCCAAGATGATGTGTCTGAAGAGTAATCGTTGCTCGACGATTCTTGAGAATCGGAGGCTGATGGGATCGGAGTTGATACATAGCCCAACCCCCGGCGCGTCCGATGATAATAATCGGGGGCCTTCCCTTTCGGCACAAAGGATTGAAGCAACGTCCTCCTTCCTTTGCCGAAGTTCAACCCGGGTTTGTTGGTCAGGTCGTACCCCATGCATCTCATTATTTTGAGCGCTTTTGGTTCGTAATGATCGAACTGAGGGGATTCTTCCTCGCCTTCCAATTCTTCGCGGGGCGTTGGTTCAGACGAGATTCGCCCAAAAAGAATTGGTTTTTGGCCTTTCCGTCTTGCTGGAACCATAAATATAGATTCTTGCGCATTACCATTGTCTTGGTATGTCTCGAAGGACGATTTCACTGGTACATGCAATGATGTTAAGGCACCCATTGCCGACCAGAGATCGTCATCTATATCAGTGCTAGTATCTGACGGTATTGAATCAGAAGCACACACAGAAAAATACGCAAAATCTAAATCTTCATTAATATACCAACCGCCTACATCATCGGTGGTATTATCGACATCGGGCTTATTAGTGCCCGTTACAAGTGGTTCTACTCCCACAGGCACTCTTCTTTCTCAGGCTCAGTGTCAGCCTCATTACCAGAGTCGGCTCCTCTGGTTGTGGGGCTTCATCCGTCTCCACCGGATCTTGGTACAGCAAAGAGTCGGTGAAATAATTCTCGACCCCTTTGAACGGATACCTTTCGGCGATCAACGTCTGCATATTTTCACTCCCGTCAATGTATTTCATGACTTGGTGGAGAGTGGAGGGAACGATGGAGTTGCGGTGAATCCACGGTCGTCCCAGCAATAGATTGTAGGAAGTGTCGGCGTCGATGATGTAGCATGTCACTTCCGACTTGAGGCTTCCAATCTGACACCTGAGCTTGATCTTCCCCATCGGACGGGTCTGGTTGGCATTGAACCTATAGATAGTCGTCTGGGTGGGGCTCAAACGATGGGTAGGAATGCCGAGATGTTGCATGACCCGGCGAGGCATGATGCTCAATGCGGACCCTGGATCTACCTGGATGCGGTTCACCTCGGACGATCCAATATACCCTGTGAAGTACAGGGGTCGATCATGCTTCCCTTTCACCTGCATATCATCTGTCGTGAAGGTGATGCAGGGGCATTCTGGGAGGTGTGGAGGCAATCCTCTACATCTTCCTCCTTCGGCACCTGGGTCATGAAGACCTCAGCATTTGCCAGAGCTTCTTGCAGAGCTTCCCTGGTCGACTTTGATAGTCTAAGAAGTTCATACAAGGTAATGCGTGCCGGAATGTTGGCCAACTGAGCCAGGACATCAAAGCGGTAAGGTGCCGTAGATCCTTTTGCGATGCCCCTTTGAAGGGCTCGAGAAAATCGAGTCTCCTTCTGCTTCTCCACAGTGGCTTTGTGGAGGGCCTGACTGGCTCCGCAGTTGGTTGTGGAGGGGCTACTGCCGTCTCGTCGTACTGTTTCAAGTACGCCTGTCCTGAACGGGTTTCCCGCCATCGGTTGGTTGGGCTCTGCGGCCAAGACTATCGTTTCCTCCTCTGAGTCGGTCAGTGAAGGGATATCAGTCTCCGCTTCTCGAGAGGAGGCACCCACCACATTGCAGGATGAGGCCTTTGCCTTGCCTTTGGATTTCCTGTTGGTCACAGTAGTCCATTGCTGTTCATTGACAAGGTCAGGGTGGACCCACATAACTTCCCCTTGAGGTGTAGGGACGGGTACCAAGCCTTTCTCTTGCTGCTGGTGAGGGTCTGTGTTGACCACTCTCAGCTCTCCTCTTGGAATAGGAGTTTACCCCCGCAGGCGTTGAGGTTGTCTTCCGAACTGGAGAACCGACGTCACATTAGCCGTCACCTTCATCTGCTCTGGTCGGAGCTTTAACACCTCCGCGTCAATCAGAGCCTGAAGGATGTCCTTGAAGACGTAGCAGCTTTTGGTGGGGTGTCCCACATCCTGTGATACATGCAGTAGTTGGGATTGTCGGTCTTGCCGACTTCCTCTGGGCGCCTAACTTCAGGGAGTTTCAGTCGATTGCTCTTGTTAAGTAGTTTGAAGAGTGAATCGACATGTTCCTCCTAAAGGAATATTACTTGTTGGCGCGAGGCTGACTTGAAGAGCCACTCGCCTTGCCTGATTGAGGTTTGGCGGGAGATTTGGTCTCCGTTGCCAAATTATCCTTCCGCTTTGTTTGGAGGGATGTGTCTGGCGCACGCCTTGTCAATCTTTCCGCCTAGGCTTACCTTCCTCCGCTCTGACGCGGGCGACAATCTCCTCAGCCTGTTCACCTTGTTGGACTAATTGCTTCCAGGTGCGGCTTTCAGCAACTCCTATTTGAGCAAGGAGTGAGGTTTGGAGATTGTGGCGGCATGTTTCCACCAGGGTGGCCTGGGTCATACCGCTTGGACACCAGAGTGCCATGTTCCGAAATCTTTCCACGAAAGATTTGACGGACTCCCCTTTTCGCTGTTTGGTAGCCAAAAGGGTTGGCATCGTGACCTCGGAGTCATCTTCGAAGAAGCGTGTTAAGAACAGCTTCTCCAAATCGCCCCAGTTCTTGATAGAACCTTCTGGGAGCTTCATAAATCATTCAAAGGCTAACCCTTTCAGGGTGCCGATGAACAGACGCGCCAGGATAGCATCGTTGTCTACTACATTCCCGGTTTGGGATTTGAAGTAGTAGATGTGCTGGTTGGTGACCCCTTCCCGTCGAATGCTTGGAGGGTTGGAGCCTTGAACTTAGGAGGGTACGGAACCAAGTCCCATTCAGCCGGGTAGGGCCGGACCACTCCTACTTCTTGGAGGTCTTTGCGATTGGCAAGGGCCTCGAGGCGTCGCTCCAGTTGACTCATTCTTTTAACATGAGCCTTCCCCGGATCTTGGTCGCCCTTTACTTGCGATGAGGACTTGGACGAGCCGGAAGTAGATCGCCGCGTCTCCTCAGAAGGTTCGGAAGATGAGTTTTCTCCCTTTCTCCCTTTGCCCTTTGACTTTTTAGGAGGGGACCTCCTCCTGTCTTCGAGCAACTGTGCAATCGCCTGCTTGAGGGAGTTGATAGATTCCTGCTGAGAAAGAATCATATCCATTTGTGCCTTCTGGATCTGCTCTAAACGTTTAGCCGTCTCCTCAGGAGTGCCTGTCATGTAGGCAGAAGTCTCCTTCTCGACGGAAGAGTTCGAAGCCCTCGATTCCGCTACGGCGGAGTGAGAATCATTCACTTTAATGCCATGGGCCAAGGCATTATAGTCAATTGGGGGAATGGCCCCAGTCCGGGTACGAGTGTGTCGGTACACTTCTTCCAGTTCAGAGTCAGACTCGTCAGAGCTGACTGCAGTTGTTTTCCCTTGCTCCTGCTTGTCATATTCGCAGTGAGCTCCGGGTGCTCAACGTCAGAAAAGGTTCTCCTTCTGGGGAGCGTCTTCTTTTCGCTGACGGGGGAATCAGGGTCAGCTGTCTGACTAAAGACTGCTGGTGCACGCCTGATCCGCAACGGCACTCAGAGAGCATATGGATAAGCCGTTGGCAGCAACACGACGAAGTGGTCTGATTGGCACTTCTTTTCTTCGTCAGATAATCCCTCAAATCCATGGGAGGGGGATTGAAAAGATTAGCCTCGCAACGTCGAAGACGGGAGGCATCCATGTGCTGTACAGCCTGGACGCAGGCATCAGGGACGCGGTTCTTGCGCCGCAGCTGTTCAGCGCGCGTCTGGCGTCTCTGTTGAGAGAAAACGCGCCTGTCGCGTTGCTGTTTGGTGTGTCGGAGCAGAGACACTTGAGAGAGGATGGGCTGCTGGGCCCCACGCCTATGGGCTCGTGCCTCTTGCGCTTGACGAGGCGCAGAGGTCTCATCTTGGCGTTTGGTGAGTTGGTCCTCAGAGGACCTAACTGACGGAATCTCGCGTTTGGGACGCCAAACGCGGATTTCACGTACTGGACGTGGCGCGGGCAAGGCGCGAGATTGTATGTCGCGTCCACCCTCAGTTGGACAACCAACGGTTCCAACTTGCAGCTGACGCGCACGTCTCCTCTGTCGACGCTCAGCGTTTCGATTGCGTCGAGGAGGTGGAGAGAGACCAACGACATCCTGATACTGGACACCAGGGACTTTGACCACGCGGGTCTCCTGAGAGACGCTGACGCGGGTGTTCTGTGCGATGCGGTTGGTCGCAAAGGCAGATGTGCCTGGGACCACGCGGGCCTTCTGAGAGGCGTTGGCGCGTGTTCCTTGCTTGGCACAGTCGGCAGCAGGGGAGCTCGAGAAAGCCACAGATCGGCCTCGAGGCCATTCCCCGTCGAGACCCGGCGGCAGACGCGGGTCTTTGGGCTCTTGGAGCCGGAAGAGAGAAACTCTTCGTACTTCGCCTGGTCGAACTCGACAACGAGCGATTCGACCATCTTCCCCTTATGGTGGACGTCATCCTGCGCCACTTTGCTCCTCAGTGACAAATGTAGTCCCCAGCGGAGTCGCCATCTCTTGTACGCGCCGGAAAGAAAAAAGAGATAGTGATGGGTGTAAAGATTTCCTTGAATCAAATGAAACTATTACAACCAGACTTTTCCTTCCAGTTACAAGGGAGGAGGATGTTGAGTCTTGAATCCCCCTTTGTTTAGTGCTGGGTTCTTCGTGTGACGGTGGAGAGTGAATCTTGTTCTCCGTTGACCGGATGACCGTCTGGACCTTCAGGGATCTTCTCTTCGGCAGGTAGAAGGAGTAACACAGCTCCGTCTACCAAAACTCTCAAAGAGAAGGTAGGCGAAGAGCAGCTGGTACGCAGCAAGCTTGCTGAAGAGTCTTCTCTCTCTCTTTGTTGATGATCTCCTCTTTGATGCCTGTGATGATAGTCGCCCTGTCGATCGTCGATGCCCGATCTTTTTTTTTTACCGCCCCCCCGTTTGTTGATGCAAACAAGGCTATTTATAGAGGTCCCAGGGGTGAACGTGCCCCCTGAAAATGCTCCACAATGAGGGGCCACTTCCCGCTACTTGTACGGTGACTGGCCCCGTAATCCGGGTGGTTACAACTGAGGCGCGGGTTTAGACCCACGCGCCTTGATGCTGAGACGCGGGTGTCGAGCCAACGCGCCTTGATGCTGAGACGCGGGTGTCGAGCCAACGCGCCTTGATGCTGAGACGCGGGTGTCGAGCCAACGCGTCTAGAACTTGAGACTCTGCTTTTATTGGCTTGTCTTTTAGTGACTTTTAGACAGCCTACAATCTTCTGTACATATAGAGGAGAAAGAGCAGCCTGTTGGCCCAAGAGGTTACACTCTCCAATTGTTTTGTGTTTTGATAATGACAAACCAAATTAGAGCTATTTGGTACTAATAAGTTTGTTAAGATAAGTTTCAGGTTTGTACCATGTTTAGAGACCATTCGCTTAGCTATTGCAAGAACTTCTAAGTTCCACAAAGCAAGGAAGGCAATTGCACATCAAGGAAGGATCATAGAAGAGAAGGCTCTAGCAAGGCATTGGATGGCTCAATGACTTGAAGATAGCACAAGAAGTCTTCATGTAATTTGTTTTTCAGTTTATAGTATGTTAAAAGAATAGTGGATAGGTTTGAAGCTCTATCACACACGCTTTTGCGCACATGCTCATTCCAAAATAATTTCTTATAATTATACAAAAATATTTGCCTACAAGTTTTTGCCTACATATACATCTTTATATTTTATACTATTCCCTGTTCAAAAGTATTTTTGTTAAAATCAAAATCCTCTTTGTTTTCTTTTCTAAAATGATTTTTGACCTGATCCGGTCGACCGGGGCAGTCGACCGAGTCTGTGTCAGTCTGGTCTGGTCGACCGGACCAGTCGACCGCGGTTCTGGCAGATGCACGTATCCGTGTGCATGTCTGCCAGTCGACCGGGGCGGTCGACCGATATATTGTTTTTGCTCACAGGTTTTCTCAGTCGACTGGGTCGGTCGACCGCTAGCCTATAACGGTCGGATTTTTGAACTACCGGTCGACCGGCCCAGTCGACCGATGTGTCCGTTGAACAGTAACGGGCAGATTTTAAGTGAGCTGTTTATTTTTGTCTTTTGTTTTAAAAATTCGTTTAAGGATATATTTTGAGTTAATTACCTCCTAATCATCAGTAATTATATCTTATCCCTAAACCCTAGCCCTCTCCTATAAATAGGGGTGTTTGGAGAGAGATTTGTTACAACAATTTTTTGCTAGAAAATTCAAAAGTTTAAGGCTTTCAAAAGAGACTTGTTTCTTGGTTTTTGTGCTGAATTTCTCACTGATTTTCTGAAGGGTTTTTCAAATACTCTCTGATTTAATTTTCTTTCTTCACTTACAACAAGAGCTTCATTCCTACTCAATATTCTCTAAGGACCTTTGTAAGGGAAGAGATATTTGAAAGAGAGAGTTTGTGGTCTTTTGACTACCAAGGAAATTACTTGTACTTGAGATTGTAGGAGTTGGGTACTCCATTGTATTTGAGATCTTTGTGATAGTGGAAGTGGTCGGAATCCTTCTGGGGAAGGCGGGGAGTAGAGCTGGGTGCTCGAACCTCGATAACATATCCTTGTGTTTGCGATTGGTTTACTTTTCTTGTTCTTACACTCCTTACTCTACTTTGCTTGCACTTATTAATTGCTCATCATATTCATTGTCATACTTAATTGCTTGCATTCATCTTGTGATTCTTGATTGGTGATTGTTGTAGCTTTAAATTTTTTAATTGGCCTTTTGATTAGCATTATCACCTATTCACCCCCCCTCTAGGTGATTTTCACAGCCTACTTCTGGTTCGTCTAAATCCTCGTCGCAAGGAAAAGATGACCGAGACCAGGGAAGGTTTCATTCTAGAAGAATGAATCAATTGGAGCAACGTCTTGAGGCCCTTACTAATCGGAAAGGCCTGCAAGAAGCAGGAGTGGTTCGGCCATATCCGACTGAGTGGGACCTTGTTCCATACCCTCCCAAGTTCAAGGCTCCGACCCTCCAAGCTTTTGATGGGAAAGGTTCACCGAACCAACACATCTACTACTTTAAGTCTCAAACAGGGAATGTGATAGATAACGATGCCATCCTGGCACGTTTGTTCATCGGCACCCTAAAAGGGCTTGCCTTTGAATGGTTCATGAAGCTCCTAGAAGGCTCCATTAAGAATTGGGGCAATTTGGAGAAGCTCTTCCTAACGCGCTTCTTTGAAGATGATTCAAAGGTCACCATGCCTACTCTTTTGGCCACCAAGCAGCGAAAGGGAGAATCTGTCAAATCATTTGTAGAAAGATTTCGGAATGTAGCACTCCGATGTCCAAGCGGTATGACCCAGGTCACCCTGGTGGAAACATGCCGCCACAATCTACAAACTTCGCTCCTCGCCCAAATAGGAGTTGTCGAAAGCCGTGCCTGGAAACAATTGATCCAGCAAGGTGAACAGGCTGAAGAAATTGTCGCCCGAGTTAGGGTAAAAGAAAACAAACCCAGACCTGAGAGGTCAATAAGGCGTGCGCCAGACATATCCCTCCAAGCGAAAGGAAGGATAACTTGGCGACAGAGACCAAGTCCCCTGTCAAACCTCAACCGGTCAAGGGAAGTGGTTCTTCAAGCCAACCACGCGCTAGCAAGCAGTATTCCTTCAAGGACGAGCATGTCGACTCGCTCTTCAAGTTACTTAACAAGAGCAACAGACTGAAGTTTCCTGAAGCTAGGCGCCCTAAAGAAGTCGGTAAAACCGATAATCCTAACTGCTGCTTGTATCATAGGATGCTGGAACACCCCACCAAGAGCTGTTATGTCTTCAAGGACATCCTTCAGGCTCTGATTGACGCAGAGATATTAAAACTCCGTCCAGAGCAGAAGAAGGTGACAGCCAATATGACGTCATTTCTCCAGTTTGGAAGACAACCTCCAACACCCTCTGGAGTAGTCCCTGTCCCAAGAGGGGAGTTAAGGATGGTCAACATAGACCCTCACCAGCAGCAAGAGAAGGGCCTTGTACCTATTCCCACACCTCAGGGAGAAGTCATGTGGGTTCATCCCGACCTTGTGGACGGCCAGCAATGGACCACGGTGACCAGCAAAAAGTCCAAAGGCAAAGCTAAAGCTTCATCCTGTAATGTGGTATGTGCCTCTTCCTGGGAAGCGGAGACTGATGTTCCCTCGCTGACTGATTCGGAAGAGGAAACAATAGCTCTGGCCACAGAACCCAACCAACTTGTGGCGGAAACCCGTTCGGGTCAGTCATATTAGAAAAAGTATGACGAAATGGCGGCAACTCCCCCAAAACCCGCTACAGAATCAGCCAAGCCCTCCACAAAACAACCCGTAGAGAGACAGAAAAGAGCTTCGATTTTCCAAAGTTCTCTCAAAAGACATCGCGAAAGGATCCACAGCACCTTACCGCTTTGATGTCCTGACTCAATTGGCCAATATCCCGGCCCGAATTACTCTTTATGAGCTCCTCAGGCTATCAAAATCAACCAGAGAAGCTTTACAAGAGGCCCTAGCTAATGCTGAGGTTTTCATGACCCAAGTGCCGATTGGACCACAGGAGGAAGATGTAGAGGATTGCCTCCAAGCTTCCCAAAATGCTCCCTGCATCACCTTCACAGCAGAAGATATGCAGGTCAAAGGGAAACATGATCGACCCCTGTACTTCACAGGGTATATTGGATCATCTGAGGTAAACCACATTCAGGTAGATCCAGGGTCCGCACTGAGCATTATGCCTCACCGGGTCATGCAACATTTAGGGATTCCTACCCACCGGTTGAGCGCCACCCAGACTACTATTTATGGGTTCAATGCCAATGGTACCCGTCCGATGGGGAAGATCAAGCTCAAATGCCAGATCGGGGACTTAATGTCGGAAGTGACATGCTACGTGATCGATGCCGACACTTCCTACAATTTGCTGCTGGGACGACCATGGATTCATCGTAATTCTATCGTTCCCTCCACCCTCCACCAAGTCATGAAATACATCGATGGGAGTGAAAAGGTTCGAACGTTGATTGCCGAAAGACATCCGTTCAAGGGAGTCGAGAATTATTTCACAGATTCCCTCCTGTACCAAGACTCTGTGAAAACAGATGAAATCCCGCAACCAGAGGAGCCGACTCTGGTAATGAAGCCGACACCGAGCCGGAAAAAGAAGAGTGCATGTGGGAACTAGATTCACTTGTAACGAGCATTAATAAGCTCGATGTTGATAACACCGCCGATGATGTAGGCGGATGGTATATTAATGAAGAATTAGATTTGGCTTATTTCTCTATGTTCGCTTCTGATTCAGTGCCGTCAGACACTAGTACCGAAGTGGATGATGACCTCTGGTCGGCAATGGATGCTTTGACATCATTGCATGTACCAGTGAAGTCGTCCTTTAAAACGTACCAAGATGCCGGTGATGCGCAAGAATCAGTATTCGTGGTTCTAGCAAAACGGAAAGGCCAAAAACCAATTCTTTTCAGGCGAATTAAGTCTGAACCAATGTCCCGTGAAGAATCAGAAAGCGAGAAGGAACCCCCTCAGTTCGGTCATTATGAGCCAAATGCACTCAGAATGATGGAAAGCATGGGGTATGATCTGACAAACGGTCCAGGGTTGAATTTCGGCAAAGGAAGAAGAACACTACTCCGATCTTTTATGCCAAAGGGAAAACCCCTGATTATTATCATCAGACTCGCAGGGGGTTGGGCTATGTGTCAACCCCGATCCCATCGGCCTCTGACTCTGAAGAGTCATTAGGCCATGATTACTCATCGGGCACATCATCGTGGGAGTCAGATATTAGTGTCGGCAACATATTCGAAGAACTTTTAGTAAATATGGTTTCAACAAGCCACCTGGAAGACGGAGATGAAGAAATGATCCAATCCGATACAGATCCTTGGATCAAGCATTTAAATTCTCTTTGGGATACTCGCTTTGAACAGCGCGAGCCCATCTTTATAAGCGAAGGCCTGTCACCTTCTGAGAAAAAGGATCTAATATCTCTTGTACAAGAATACATAGATGTGTTCGCCTGGAATTATGAGGACATGCCTGGGCTTGATCCTCGAGTGGCTATGCATCGCCTCAATATTAATACGGGCGTAAAGCCTGTCAAACAACAACAGCGACGATTCCGTCCAGAAGTAATGGAGGCAATTCAATCAGAAGTCAGAAAGCTTATAGACTCTGGCTTCATTAGGGAAGAACAACATCCTGATTGGATAGCCAATATCGTCCCCGTTGCTAAAAAGAACGGAAAGATCCGGATCTGCAACGATTTTTGTGATCTAAACGAGGCCTGTCCTAAGGACGAATTCCCACTGTCAATCACAAATGTCATGATTGACAATACGTGTGGATTCGAGCGAATGTCCTTCATGGATGGATTTTCAGGATATAATCAAATCAAAATGTATCCTGACGACGAAAAACATACCTCTTTCAGGACACCACTGGGGGTATACTGCTACACCGTCATGCCCTTCGGACTAAAGAATGCAGGGGCGACATATCAAAGGGCTATGAATGCCATTTTCAACGAACACATGCGCAAAACGGTGGAATGCTATGTTGACGACATCGCAGTAAAAAGCCGCGCAAAAAGTGATCATATAGCTGATTTAAAGGTTGTCTTCGACATCATGCGGGACCATCAATTGAAGATGAACCCCACAAAATCCTTCCTGGGGGTGACCAGTGGAAAATTCCTAGGATTTGTCGTAACCTCCACGGGAATTCATTTGGATCCGAAAAAGGTTCGCGCTATCCAGAAAATGCAACCTCCGAGAAACCTCAAGGAGCTCAGGGGATTGCAAGGACGATTGGCGTACATCCGAAGGTTCATCTCAAATCTCTCCGGAAGATGCCAACCCTTTACCAAATTAATGAAGAAGGGTGTTTCGTTCATTTGGGACAATGCTTGCCAGCAAGCATTTGAGGAAATTAAACAGTACCTCATACAACCACCAGTCCTTGCAGATCCGGTGTCCGAAAAATCTTTCCTTATATACGTCCGAGCAATGGATCATTCTTTAGGAGCTTTATTAGCTTAGAACAATGATCAAGGATGAGAGCAAGCGATCTACTACTTGAGTAGAACAATGATCGGGGCCGAACACCGGTACAACCTGATCGAGAAGGAATGTCTGACATTGGTGTTCGCTGTTCAGAAAATGCGACACTATTTGGTAGGCCAAACTATAAACGTCGTATCAAAAGTCAACCCCTTGAGGTTACTCATGACAAAGCCTTCATCGTTAAACGACCGACTGGCCAAATGGGCCATATTGCTATCCCAATATGAAATGCACTTTTTACCACAAAAAGCCGTTAAAGGACAGGCGGTGGCGGATTTCCTGGCTGAGCATCCAGATCCGAGGGCAGCCAAACTTTAAAAGGATCTCCCAGACGAGGTCGCTGAAGTCTGCCTCACCCAGATATCTCTTGAAAGACAAGTGTGGCAACTTTTCTTTGACGGTGCATCGAGAACAGGCCCAAAAGGACATATAGTAGCAGGAGTAGGGGTAGTACTCGTCTCCCCACAGAATTATGTGATTCCTCGAGCTGTCTCATTAACCGAGCCTTGTTCCAACAATGTAGCGGAGTACAATGCCCTCTTGATTGGGATGCAGCTCACTGATGAGATTGGTGTTAAAAATCTCGAAGCATATGGTGACTCTAAACTTATCGTCAACTAAGTTCGCGGGGAGTACGAAGTCAGACATGAAGATCTAGTACCCTATTACAATGCAACTATCCACATGGCCGAGAGGTTTACAAACTTCTACATTGACCATGTACCACGCAAGCAAAATGCGCATGCAGATGCACTGGCGTCCCTCGCTACCTCCTTAGCTCTTCCAACTGGAGCAGTAGAGAGAATATTTGTCCACAACTACGACCTGTATTGCTCGAGAATTGCTCCTGAGGATCACCAGAAGCCAATGGGAGATCGTCAAGTCAAAGAAGCTCTCGAGTTGTCAACCAGTCCGGAGCCTAGAGATTGGTAATTCCCTTACATTGATTATATCTTGTACGGCATCCTGCCTGAGGACACCAAAGAAGCGGCCGCCATTAGAAGGAAAGCTCCCAAATTCTATTATAATGCGATCACACAAACATTGTATCGTTGATCGCATGACGGGATCTTGCTTCGCTGCCTATCGCAAAAAGAGGCACAGGTGGTATTGAAAGAAGCCCATGACGGTATGTGTGGAGCTCACCAACCCGGCCCAAAACTTGGGATCGACTCCAAAGGTTGGGATATTATTGGCCTAAGATGATCCCTGACACCATCACTTATGCCAAAAGATGTCACGCCTGCCAAGTGCATGGTGATTTCATCCATCAAGCCCCAGGGTACCTTCACTCTACGACTTCTACCTGGCCATTTGAGATGTGGGGGATGGATGTAGTTGGCCCTATCAGCCCACCATCATCAAAAGACATCGGTTTATTTTAGCCATAACCGACTACTTCTCCAAATGGGCTGAGGCCATTCATTTGAAGGAGGTAAAGTCATCTGATGTGATCAAATTCGTTAAACATCATGTCATCTACCATTTTGGTGTACCTCAGCGAATCGTCCATGACAATGGATCCCAGTTCATCAGTCAGGCTTTTCAGAGGTTCTGCGCTAAGTACAGAATCCAGAGTGTGTCCTCAACAGCATACTACCCCGCCGCTAATGGTCTCGCAGAAGCTTTCAACAAAACCATCGGCAAACTTCTCAAGAAATTTGTCTTGAAAAGTCAGCGTGACTGGGACGACAAGCTAGGTGAATGATTATGGGCCTATCGCACAACTGTTCGAACCCCAACTAAAGCTACGCCATTTTCTTTGGTATATGGGTGTGAAGCCGTGCTTCCACTGGAAATCAAAATTCCATCTCTACGCGTCGCCTTGACAGCAGAAATGACAAAGGAGGAGAAGCATCGACTGCGACTCCAAGAATTGGAAGCCTTAGAGGGTAAACGTCTGCAGGCCCAACAACATATCGAGCTCTACCAAGCCCGGATTACCAGAGCCTTCAACAAGAAAGTTAAAGTGCGAACTTTCAAGAAAGGTGACCTCGTTTTAGCCATCAGAAGACCTATGGTGATGTCACATAAGACAAAAGGAAAATTCCAACCCAAATGGGAAGGACCATTTGTAGTAGAGTCAGTCTACTCAAATGGATCATATCGCCTCATAACTTCAAATGGCGATACACTCATGATGCCGATCAATGGCAGGTTCCTGAAGAAGTACTATCCTTAATAGTACTCTTCCGCTGATCAAGTTAAAAGTACACCTCTGATCAAAGCTCCAGATCAAAGAAAAGTTTCTTTCCTTTATTAGGTCACATCACGGTAGATCGGTGACGAGCTAATCGGGTACTGACTGCACCATGATGCATGATGTAAATATTGACAAAGAAACGAAAGGCGAAACTTGGGTTTTAATATTGCTCTCTTCATTAATATCCGACGTCTCTGACGGCTAAGGACAGAGGAAAATATTGGCTTCTAAGCCCAACATAAGTCTTCGACAACTCACCATGCTGAGGGGAATAGCATGGCTAGCCCAACTCAAACGGTAGTTGGTAAAGGCACCTAAAATCCGTTGATAGCTGAGGGTTTGCTAAAAATCCTAAGTGGGCTAGTTCCACTCTTTCCTCCAAAATCCCTTACCAATTCTCATACACAGAATGATAGGTCTACAAAATACAATCATTGCTACGTTAACACTATACCTCTAGTGATGAAAATTTTCAATACTCCCTATCGAGTACAAACCTTACTTGTCAACTCTATATGGAGTAGCAAGCCTTCAAATTTGTCAGGTTAACACTACACCTCTGACACTTTTAAAATTTCACTTGTCATTCTCATCAGTAGAATGATAGGTCCTCAAATTGCTCCTATCTCGAGCCAATTTCTGTCAAGTTAATACCACACCTCTGACAAATTACTGTTAAGTTTAACATTACACTTCTAACAGTCATCAAGGTGCTGCCAAGTTCAATATTATACCTCTAACAGTCATTTTCCTTCAGATTTCCATATCGAAGCTGAAATGAACGATGGTAAGTTTAACACCACACCTCTAGCGTCCAAGTCATTGCTAAGTTTAACAATACACTCATGGCTATGACTTTCCCTCAGACTTCCTTGTCAAAATCGAGATGACCAATGCCAAGTTCAAAATTATACCTCTAGCATTACCCTCACTGTCAAGTTAAACATTACACGTATGACAGTGACACGTTCAGTCTTCCCAAATGAAGCTGGAATACCCTTGAGTTAAGTTAATCTTACACCTCTGACTCACACCCTTGTCGAATTAACATCACACTTCTGACAAGACTATATTCAACCCGTTAAGTCACACTTCTGACGGAAAAAGTCTTCCTAGATTCCCCATGAGTCTAGTCTCACTTGTTATCCTCGTCAACAGAATAACAAGTCCACTTAAAAACATTGTTAGGTTAACATTACACCGTTAACAGTGTTTTCACTAAATCCCCAGTTGGGTCTTAGTCAAGTTAATTCTAACCTCTGATGAAAACTCATCATCCCTGGGGGTACAAATTTCACTTGTTATTCTCATTTATAGATTGGCAGGTCCACAAGAATTATCTTAATTCTGTCAAGTTAATATCACACCTCTGACAGCATTGTTGGGTTCCGAAAATTGGATCTTTCTACAGATTTTGACTCGTTAAGATTATTATCATATATTTTTTTTGACAAGTCAAAGATCCTTTACTTCTATTCATCTGATTTTCAATACAAAAAAGGAATTCAAGACAATAGAAGAAGACAAGGAAAAAGTGTCGCTTTTAGTTATATATGAAAGTGATACAAAACGCTCTCTTATACAATAAGATTGAGTGTTATAATACAGGAGTACAAAGAAGTCCCTCTCTCAGTGAAAGGTTGCACTCACTCCCTGAAGCATTCTCACCACTCCAAATACAAGATGTTTGGAAGAGCGCCAAAGAAGGGCTAAGCACTATTGTAACGATCGGATGCTGATTACATCATAATACATGACGTAAACATCGAAGGAGTCCATCGTTGACCAAGAACAATGGTGTTTCTTGAGGTCGAAATACATCAGAACCTTCTGATTCCACCTGACCAACTGGTGCAGGCCATGATCCTTCGTTGATGAACATCTCTACCACTAGAAAGTCATCCAATGAACATGGATTTTTTGTCGATGTCACTTCTGGGGTAAAGATTGTTGAGGATTCGAGACCTTACAGGTGACGTCCTCTTTCCAGTGACCTGCTGGAGGACCATACCCACCACCATATCCACCGCCATACCCACTATGACCATGACGAACCCGAAAGCATGACTGGTGCATCGTGTCCAATGAGGTCTCGGCGGATGTCAAATCCTCATCTCCCGTAAACAGGAGCCATGACTTCTCCTCCAATGGTCGACCATCGAACAAGTTCGCTGGCCGATATATTCTCCCAAGGGCCCAGCGAATATGCGAAAGGATGATTGAGGCTACCTGCGAGAAGTAAAAAAAACCAGGAGATTAGAATCTAGAAACAGAAAGATTGAAGAACAGACGTGACTATGACTGTGGTCTTCAGACGCGGGGATGACCCACGCAGCAAGTCAAAACTCTGTTATGACAGAAGCAGACGTAATCAAAGTTGTGGACTTCGAAGACACGCAGACTTAAACGCGGCCTAATTTAAGACTTGCGACTAAAGTATAAAGACGCGAAGAGAACCAGACGCAAAAATTGCCATATCCTTGTTTGAGAAACAAGGGTTGCTACGTTCAAGTCTGAAGCCTTCGGCCTGAGTTAAAGTTCTTCTAAGTCAACAACCTCAAACGTGAGTTCTGTATGTAAAGCTCACAATCCAGGTGTAAAGTCTGTTACACTCACGTCCAAGGGATTTTCAGTCAGAGTTCAGACTCAATCAACTTGCACTTCATCAGGAAGTCTAAAAGGCGCAACTTTTAAATAATGGGCGCACCAGTCAGACTTCAAGAGAAGGTTAAGAAGACGAATCTCTTCAAGGGACAGTAAAACTGAAACTCAGTCAGGCCGAGTATTTCATGGCGGACAAGTAATTCCTACCCGCAGAATAACCCTTTAAAGGTTGAACTTTCTGCATCAAGGCGCGGACATAAAAGATACTCAAAGAGACGCTTTTTGATCTTGAAATCACTTGACAGTGATAATCTTCTGGAGAGATTAAAGAAAAGCATGAAAGCTTTGGGTCATCGTCGTCCATGGGGTAAAATCCCATTTAAGGAAGAAGATGAAGTCCTTGAAGAAAGAAGATGAATTCCCTCAGAGCGCCTGCTCTCGAGGGAAAATAGTCTAAGTAATAGACTGTTAAGGGGTGAGGCCTATTTATAGGCAACCCATAAAGCCTGTAATTAATGGCACACTAATCAGAGCCATCGGCCTTAATTCCCGCACGAATGTCAAAGCCCAATGAAAAGCTGACGCATGGATTGTCGCTTCGGGAAGCGGCGAGGACGCAAGCCTCCAACCGTCAACGCTGACTTGGCATTTAGTGACATTAATGTCTAAGCCCAATGAAGGGCTGACGCGTGGACTGCTGCTTCGGGAAACATCGGAGGACACAAGTCCCCAATCGTCAACGCCGATTTGACATTTAAAGATCTAACAAGATCTTTAAGACAAGCTGCATGTAACGCTTGGGAGAAACGCAGACCCAAGGGTCGTGTTCTGAAACCCGCGTCCCTTTATGAACTCGAAGGCAGCGTCCTTCTCATTCCTGTTAAGAGTCCCATAACCGCGTCCCTTGGAGTGGTTCAGAACCGCGTCCCCTCAGCAAATGGGGCCCATTCCGAGATCGCACCTTGAAGTCACATAGAACTTGAAAGCTGCATTTCAAACTTGCGTCCTCAACAGAGAAGGCCTATATCATTTACAGGGATCCTAAAACTGCGTCTCCAATGTGAGACAACAATTGTGTTCTTATAATAAACTTAATATCAAGGGTCCAGAGACGCGTTTCTACTAAGACTGTGCCGCGTCCCCATCAATCAGCTGAGTTCCATGCATCAGTCTTGAGGAGCTTAAGGACCGCGTCCCCACTATATCCTGAATTCTGCAGCCTGGCAGAATTAAGGGCCGCGTTCAGGGATCTGCGTCCTTCCCTAATCAGAACCGCGTCTATTTTCAAAAAAAAAAAGGAGAGCCCGTGCGTCTCCACGGTGCCTCCATTAGCGGGTTAGAGACGCGTTTTCCAAGACCGCGTCTCCATTATAAATCAGAACCGCGTTTTGGCTCAAGGACTCAGTTCAGCCTAAGTCTATGGCCAACTAAAGACTACAGTCACGAGCTGCAATTATAACATTGAGTTCTCATCCACAGCAAAAAAAAAAACTTGAAATGGAGCAAAGTTCTAGAAACTCTTATTATTTGATTCAAAAATGGTAAAAGTAATACAGACGCTCTTGACAAGTAAAGTTTTTTTTTTTAGACAAAAAAAGGGGTAAAAAAAAAAGGGGGAGGCTAATAATCTTGCTTCGCCAAAGAACGGATTTGTTCTCGGAGACGATGCATCTCGTGCTGGCGTGCTTTCTCAACCTCCATCAGAGCTTAGACCCGCAACTCCTCCTCGGACAAAAATTTCTTCGCAGCTAGCTGTGCTTGAAGAGACTCCAGTCTGGAGGAATGAGTAGAAAGGTTCTCTTCAGCCTGTATTTTGGCAGTTTCCAGCTCCTTCAACTTCTTCCTGGCAGCAGCAAACTTCTGCTCATTAATCTTAATCAAGGCTTCTGCCTTGGCTATGGTAGCTCGAACAGTGGCAATAACCTGCTCTGCGCTCTGTATGACGATTTCGAATTCCTTTGAATCGCCAATCAGCATTTGACAGTCAGCTTGGAAATGCTGAAGATGACGGGCCTCCTTTGCTATTTGTTCCTCCATCTCCTTTCGCTCATGTTCTTGAGCAGCAAGAAGCTTGTCCAGAGTTGTCCAAGCCTCGTCTACTTAACCAGCATTTTCAAGGGACTTGAGCTCTTTCAGAGAGCTTCCCAGCTGCTCCACTAGCATCAGGCATGCCCTAGCCTGCGAAGGACCCCCAGTATGACCAATGTTCTCAATCTGGTTTTCGAGAAGTATTCGGGCAAACTCGAAAGAGCTGCCCCCAGAAAGGATGAGGTCAATGCATGATCGCATGGAACCAAAAAACTGCTGCACCATTTGATGTGCCTGTTCTTCCATGATATCATTAGCTGGAGTGAGCTTTGCTGATGAACTCCCGGATCCCCTTTCCATCACAGGGCGAGAAACGGGAATCGGTTCATCTTGCACAGGAGGGATGTCAACGATAGGTTCGTCAGGAGCTGAGATGGTCGCCGACACTTCTGGGGCGGTTATTGATATAGCAGCCTCCACGGCGACTGAAGTGACAGCAAACCTGGCAACGTCAGGTTCCTCGGTGGAGGTTTGAACTGTACCACCCTCTGCCTCAAGGCTTGCCGCAAGATCCTCTACTGGAGCTACCCCAGCACTCTCTGCCAACCACCAAAACATCAAACATCACAATAAAAGAAAGAAATTTTTAATGCGTCAATATCCCCTTACCAGGCTGAGGATTTGAAGATGATGAATTCTTGGGCAGATCTTGTAGGGTTGAGGCCTCCCCAACTTTGATAGTTACCCTCTCTGGAGGCATTCCGGTAGTAGGAGCCTCAAGGCCCTCCTGCTGGGCCAACTCTTGTATCATTTCCTCAATCTGAGAGGAAGTTGTAGCTTCATTGTCGGCGGCCAGCCCTATAACACAAAGTTAAAAGGAAACGTCAGAACCTTTCCCTAACTAAAGGAGAAGCCGGGTCAAAAAGACAACGAGAGTACCTTCAGTAGCAGCGATTGTTGCTATTGGCGAAACCGTCACAGGGTCACACCCTTGTATCTCTTCCTTTGAAATATGTGAGAATTTACTCGGATCTGGAAGAGCGGGTTCATCGCCAAAATCGACTTCATCGCCAGAATAATATTCATGCTCTCCGGACGATGAAGATGATAGTTCAACACAAGAGGCCTCGGCAATCGAGACCTTGCCACCAAGTACCCCAGTAGTAGGGCTGGGATCGGCTGCTCGCGAGCTGGGCATCAATACAGTAGGAGACCCAGGCTGTTGCTCCTCACCCCTCCTTTCTTGAACTGAGGAAGACCCTGGCTGAGTTGAGACCCCTGGAATCTCAACATCATCCCTTCCTACCAGGTCAACCTCGAGTTGCTCAGCCTCTTCAGTTGTAGTGGGTTCATCTGCGAGCTCCCCTTCTTCTAAGATTACAGGGCCCCTGCTGCGTAGTCCACGAGGATGAAGAAGGGGGATTTCTTCTTCCTCCTCCTCTTCCTCCCTCTTTTCCTCAACACCATAAGGGACGACCTCGGACATAGAAGCTTCAGCCCCCGAATCTCTCCTAGCCTTCTTCGGAACAGGCTCACCCTTGGAAGTAGAGCCATGGGGACGTTTGGACACAGCCCGTCGACGCTTTTTAGCAGGCTGTTCCTTGGGTACTGATGCTCTCGGTTCCACCCCTGTCTCCCCTCCTGCCTCTTTCTCAGCTGCCTGGTATTCCTCCATGCCTCGCACGCATTTGTTGGACACCAATTTGTCCTTATAAGACGCTTTAATGCTCTTGATACATGAGTAATTTATTGAGAAATCAGGCATCCTGCTATCCTGGGAATACCAAGTGCAGAAACTGAGGCTCGTGTAGCAGTTGGGCGTCTTGTGAGGCAAGCTGAAGATAGCTTTTGTCCCTCCAGCCACACTATAATACCAGGCTCGAGCACCTTCAAACAAATTCCCACTGAAGAAGAGTTTGGCATTGGGGTTACCAACATATAATTGGTCATAACCGAATTGTCGAGCAAAACGGTTCGGCATATAGGGCTCGATCGTACATGAGTTCCCTTGCCGAAAGAGCAGGTACCCGGGTCTAATATTAATTAGCCACCAGAAGACTCCCGATGGCAACCTTGTGAAGTCATCTGGTCGCGCAAGGTTAGCAAATTTATCCTTGTAAGATGCACCAGTAATCTCGGGGAAGCAGCGGTCGAGATGGTAGTTTGAAACGTTCAGAATACATTTCCGAACATAGAACATATAATAACAAGACCAGCTTGAGTTCTCCAGCTTCTGCACAAAAGGGACAAACCCCTCGGATAGAGACACCGGCATCATCAGGGAAGGGCAGTGTATAACGTACCAAGCCATCAGGTACGTGTATGGAAGCTCGATCCTGGGGTTGGGGGTTTTCACTCTTGGCCTCCCCTCCGAGTCAACCTCTAGTCTACCTTTGGAGTCGACGATGGCCTCCACTTTGCACAGGCTTTGAACCAGAGCCCGTAATCCACTTTGGATTCCAGCCACCATTGCTGGAAGGAGGGCGATAGACCTGCCATAGGCCAACAAGACCGCCGGGTACACCACATCGGCGACAATCACTTCATGCGGCAGTGTCGGCACTACGCATCGCTTCAGCCACAGCATGAGAAAGCCCGCCAATAACGCCCGGTCAGAAATAGGGACCCGGGCTTGATGATGAAAACTTTCAAAAACCGTATCAGGTTTGAAAGTGTCTTTATTCGACTCCGTGGTGTAAGAGCTCACAGAGGCGTCAATCCTCTCAGCGATTTCTTCGTCAGTACTAGGAGCCAGAATGGTCACTGAGTGATCTTTCTCAGTTATACCATTAAACAAGTAGCTCGCCCAAGACATCTGCTTGACACCCCTGGCCCTCCAGGAGGTTATTTATTGCAGATGTGGAAGTGACACAACACTTCCCAATAGGTCTCATATATTTGAGGGCTTTCCTTCCTCAATAGATGAAGCTCTTCAGAAGTTGGAACATATTCTTCATAAGGGGCGTCTCCCATAACCAGCCCCAAAACTTCATATAGCTCATGAAGGGCGAGCCCCATCTCTTTGGCCGGAGTAAAAAATGTCCCCGTCAAAGGGTTATAATGCTCCAGGATGCCGTAGAAGTTATGAGAACTTTGCGGCAGGCCGTACTGCACAGCCCTGACCGCGTGATGCAGCCCCACCTGTTCCAGCAGAGCTCCGAGTTCGACGAGGACAAATCCCACCATCTTGCCCCACCAGGATCTGTCGGAAGAATGAACCCACCCGAGCGGGCAGAAGTTAACGGGAAAATCACCCCTTACCTTCATGAACTGATTGATGAAGGTAGTGCTGAGCCGAGGGGTTTCCCCTCTTGGATACTCAGGTCTGACCAATCCAGAAAACAAACCAAAAACTTCTTTCCCATGACCGCCAGAGTATACTCTTTTGGCGCCTAGTATGCCGAGAGAGACACCGGAGACAGATCGGGTAAGATCCCATTCCATTGCACGGTGAATAGACATGTGCTGGAGATAGGATAGGGGATACATCCTCTCCATATTGGGAAGAAAGAATTTTCTATCCCCTATCTGGCGAAGCCACCTGTAATCGCCGTCATGCAAGGCACTACCATCCTCGTCAATGTCATCGCCAAAAAAGAAGACAGGTTTCTTTAACGGAGTGCGCGAATCCGTCTCAAACACTCCGTCGGTGATAATTTCCCGGAGGGTCCTCATGCTGACTTTAGAGATCTTATCCTTTCGCTCCTTCGACTTATCAGTAGTCACAGGAGCAGTCTTCTGCAACACAAAGGTCAGATTGTGGTCAGCACCGCCTAGATGTCCAAAGTAGCACTTTTTGGATAGAGGGTTGGAGGAATATCGCACTGCAAAAGAATAACATTTGATCAGAAATCTGAAAGAAAATGATTAAGTGCTTACAACTCAAACGCAGAAATGAACCCAGATGTGGAGATCATCAAAATCTGCGTCCAGATCCAATGATCGCGAGGCTAGCATGGAGCCCGCGTTTTAAAAATCCAGGACTTATGAAAATTTCTAAGTATCGGACTCAGACGCAAGATTCATTAAGACCGGCGTCTGATCTCACAAGACGCAAGAATCGTAAGAAATCTGCGCCTAAATCCCTCACACTTAGAAATATTCTAAGTATTGGATCCAAAACGCAAGGCTCAATGGGGCCCTGTGTTCAACAAACAGGTACGGACTCAAGCGGATAAAAGATGCAGAGGTCATCAAAACCTGCGTCTTGTCTATCGACTCAAGAACCGCGCCTGAGGATCAAACACGGGCATGAGCCCGCGTTGGCGGTTCACATTCAAAAGGGATTTAAGAGTTAAAAGAACTCTGTAAGCCCCTTTAATGGCGGAAACCAAGTCCGATGGTTCTAAATACCTGAAATAGGAGATTCCTGTATGGAGGAACCACCCATTTGGGTCTCAGGAACGATGGCCTTGGAAGGCGAAGCAGCATGCTTAGCCTTTGGTGCCATTGCGACCGTGGAATCGGTGTTGGGAATGAAAGAAACGAGAAGAACAAAAAAGCTTCAAACTTTCTTAACCCTAAGAGGTTCAAATGAAGAAGAAGAGTCTGATGATGACTCTTGAAAGACTGTTGCCTTTTATAGGCACAGTGATTCGCAGAGATACGCGGCGCTTGGATCGACGCCTAATCTCTGCCTGACGCGTGGAAAGGGTATTAAATGCAGGGCGAAATTCGCGCGCCAAAAAAGAAGATGTCCCCTCAATTCTACATGACACGTGGAAACGCGCTCACAGCACAGATTCGCATTCAACAGCTGTGTCTTCATCACAAAAGACGCGTCCCTCCGAAGGTCGCGCCTTTTCAACTAGGCCAAAGCCGCGTCTACTCCACAGAGCGATAGCCGCGTCTTCATCCCAAAAGACACATCCCTACAGAAGGCGCGTCTTTAAAACAGCATAACCCCTGCGTCTGCAGGACTTGCATTCAGTCCTTACTTCTGTAATTCAGTTCAACAGTACACTGGCACGAGCAGATGACTGTTTACCCCTGGTTTAAAGTACACCAACGACAAACCCAGAGCATCGGGGAGGTTTAGAATGTGTATCTAGACACTCGCAATGATCATTTTTTGACGGCTTCAAAGAGTTCAACAATACACTCACGAAGGCCATACTTCAAACAAGATCAAGCTCAGAGCATTGTCAGTCCAATCATGAGAAGGGTGAATTCAGCTAGAGTCCAAAGTATTTCGAAATCCGTCCCAGCCAACCGCGGAATATTGAAAACTTTGGAGGGGGTTCTGTAGGCTGTCTAAAAATCCTTACAAGATAAGTCATCAGAAAGCAGAACTCCAGACGTAGGGTGCGTCTCAGCATCACTGCAGTACCAAGGCACGAGGGTCGAAACCCGCGTCTCAGCATCACTGCAGTACCAAGGCGCGAGGGTCGAAACCCGCGTCTCAGCATCACTGCAGCAGCAAGACGCGAGGGTCGAAACCCGCGTCTCAGCATCACTGCAGTACCAAGGCGCGAGGGTCAAAACCCGCGTCTCAGCATCACTGCAGCAGCAAGACGCGAGGGTCAAAACCCACGTCTCAGCATCACTACAGTACCTAGGCGCGAGGGTCGAAACCCGCGTCTCAGCATCACTGCAGCAGCAAGACGCGAGGGTCGAAACCCGCGTCTCAGCATCATTGCAGCACCAAGGTGCGAGGGTCGAAACCCGCATCTCAGTTATAACTGCCCTTGTTATGGGGTCAATCACTGCCCACATAAGAAGGAAGTTAACCCCCCATTATGGAGTGTTTTTAGGGGGCACGTTCGCCTCTGATACCTCTATAAATAGCCTTGCTTGCTATTGAGAAGGGGTCGGTCGGTCGGTCAGATAATTCTGGGAGAAGAATTTGACTTGTGAGCTTCCACAGAAAAGGAAAGAGAGTTCAACTCTTCAAACAACTTGCTGCGTACAAGACAATCTTTGCATACAATCTCTTTGAGATTCCTGGTCAATCAGGAGCTCTGTCACTCCATCGACCATCCAAAGAGAAGATCCCCAGGAGTTCTTGACATTCACCCGGTCAACGAAAAATAAGATTCACTTTCCACCGTCACCTAAAGAACCCAGTATTAAACAAAGGGGAGATTCAAGTCTCAACATCTTTCCTCTCTTGTAATCGGAGTGTAAATCCATTGTAATCTTTCAATTGATTCAAGGAAATTTTACAAGGAACCCTATTCTCCCGTCAAACAACAATCATTTTTATTTTTCAAAATCTTATTTTCATTTAGAGCAAGATCAAGTTGGGATTTAAGTGAGTCACGTTCACTTGAAATCTCATCCCTTTCTTGCAAAGCAATCTCAAGTCCAGAAGATAAATTTTTATTTTCTTCTTTTAATCCAAAACTATCCTTTTTCAAAAGTTTATATTTGAAATCAAATTTTCACAATTTTTAGCTAGTTCATCATTTAAGGCTTGTGCATCCATACACTCATTGCAATAAGAACTAGTACTAACATCTAGTTGAGTATCCGAATGTACCTCAAGGGAGTCATTCCCTTGGACCATGAAGCAACGTTCGTCGGACTTGTCTCGACTAGATTTTCTCTTCTTATTGATAATCGTTGGTAGTTCGAGAGATGTCAAAATATTCCACACTGGAAAAGCGGAATCATAATGAGAAAATACATGTAAATATTTTTTATCAAGAGATCCTCTAAGTGCCTTAAGGGCTTGTGCATTGGCCTCTATATGCTTGCTATCACTAAGGTAGGATTCCTTGGTAATGGCAAAGTAAACTTTATAACGTAGGGCTTTTAAATGACAACTCATCATAACCTTCCATATATCAAGTCTAGAGATATCAAACATGGGAGGGCTATCCATTAGTGCAAACTATATGTGTGCAAATGCAAATGCAAATGTAGATTAGCAAACTAAGATCACACTCCTAGGTGGTTAAACCTAATATCAAGAGCGTAGGCTCTGATACCAATTGAAAGTACACCTAAAGGGGGGCTGAATAGGTGTACGGCTAATCTATGAACAATAATGCAGAAATTAAAAATTAATTGCAACACACTTAGTGTAACCAACGAGTGTAGCCGAATTCCCGGTGAAGGTCTCTGGACTAACTCCTCTTGATTCCTCTGATTAAGAGTTAAGGTGCTATATGAAGCTCTCGTGGTTAAACACAAGTGAGGCACACAAACAAACACAACCAAGCATATAAGAATGATATGATAATATGAATCAATGCAAGGCACAATATAAGAGAGAGTTAGAGAAAGTGGATCAAACACAAACACCAAGATATGTTTCGAGGTTCTAGCACACAGCTCTACGTCCCCGCCTTCACACAGAAGGATTTCCACTAACTCGTCCATACAGGACTTCCCACACAGGCAACCTCCACTGAGGATTTTGGGCAATACAATAACTGGGAGTACACAACTCCTCTCTCAAATACAATACAACCTATACACTTAGAGGCTAGGCACAAAGCCACCACAATATCAACCTCACAATTGAGGGATAGGCACAAAGCCAAACAACCAATCAACCTCTCACTAGAGGCCACCACTCTAATAATCAACCTCTACACAAGAGGGATAAAACAAATTAGGAGGGTTTACAACTTGGTAGTTTTCACAACCACAAACTAATCTTTCTCACAAAGACAAAGATCCTAATAGATAGGATAGATAGATAAGCTCAAGTGTGAGAAATAAAGAGTTTGAAAATCAAAAACACAAAGAAAAACTCTAGGGAAAAACTCTAGATAGAAATGTAAATGAAGATCAAATCAATTCCCAAAGAATTTTCTTTTCAATGATTTTTTAACCCTTTAAAAATAAAGATGAAATCTTTAAAGCCAAAAACTCTTTTAAAACTTGCTTTTAAACACTTGAAAATGGGAGAAATTTAGCTCTTGAAAAACTTGGTGAAAACCAACTTCAAATGGGGTATTTATAACCCCCATAAGAATTCTGCCCGTTGGCAGCTGACAAGGTCAAAATGACCTTCCGGTCGACCGGTCAATGGTCGAAAATATGACCGTTGAGCCTGCTGGTCGACCGCCCGGTCGACCGTGCCTAGAACCAGAGAGCAACGGCTCTCTGGCCGGTCGATCGCCCGGTCAACCGGGCCAACCCGAGAGTGGATTGACTTCAATCGGTCGACCTCTCGGTCGACCGACCTAAAAGACTGGCTGCGTGCACGTCCTTGTGCACGGTCGATCGACCGGTCCGGTCGACCGTCCTGGTCGACCGCCAGGGCCTGGCAGATCTGATTATAGGATTTAAAAATTGGTCTTTTTGGCTTAAATAAAATCCCATAAAATCTCTAAAAATCTACAAAAATAGTTTTAGTGTAATACTTTGATATACAAACATGTTTGAGTAAAATCAAACCATGTTACAAATATTTTGAACTATTTTTGTAACTTAGAAATTTTGCCGAAAACCAAAAGCCGTATTTTCCAAAACTTGAATTTTTGAAATGGAAAATCGTTTTGTCCAAAACTTATCCAATTTTAAAAACATGATATTTAAACAACTTGAAGCATGTTGTATATGGATATAAACCAATATACATGAAAGATATATATATCAATGTTTTTGACTTAAAATCAAAATATAAGTTTTGTTAAAATACCAAAACTCTAAACTCATGAAATGGACTATCAAACTAAGTTTGTTTAAATAATTGAAGCATAGATGTATATAGAACAAATCTAATATACATTAAACCATGTAAACTTGTTTTGATTCTATCTATTCATGAAAACCAAGATCGATTAAACTGAAAACCGATAACCAAAACATGAAACTTAAACAAGTGTGTGTGTTGCAAACTTGAGCATATCACACTATCTAATCTTTAACAATGGATCTAAACTATAAACTAAACAATGTACCGAAGTCTTCTTGTAGAGCGCCGTCTCCAAGTCGACTCGATCCAAACGTGATCCACTGAGCTTGACTCCAACGAGTGCTAGATATGAACTTTGACGCTCGGGCTCTTGAATCACCATCTGAAAGCTCCAAAACACCTTTGTTGAAGCTAATCACCTACTAATATCTTGGTTAAATATCTGAAACTAAATCTCATAAGATTATTAGTAAACTATAACTACATGAGTTAATCATCATCAAAACTAGAGTGGAAGGCCTCTGGGCCAACACATTTCTTTATTTTCATCTTTCAGGTGGCTTGTTGAAACCACGTTTACCGAAAGTTATTTGAAGATGTTGCCGACACTGACATCTAACTCCCATGATGACGTACTTGACGAGTGGTTATGATATAATGACTCTTCAGACTCAGAGACTGACGAGATTGGAGTTGACACATAGCCCAATCCCTTGCGAGTAATCAGGGGCTTTCCCTTTTGAAACGGAGGATCGAAGCAGTGTTCTCTTTCCTTTGCCGAAGTTCCATCCAAGACCACTTGTTAGGTCATACCCTATGAGCTTCATCATTTTGAGTACATTTGACTCGTAATGACAGAACTGAGGAAGTTCAGTCTCGCTTTTATGAATCTTCGCAAGCCGTTTGTTTAGACTCGACTTTTTCGAAATAGATCGATTTTTAACCTTTGTGTCTTGCCGGGACCTCGAAGAAAGATCCTTGCACATCACTGACGCTTTGATAAACCATGAGAGATGATCTCACCGGTACATGCAATGATGTCAGGGCATCTATTGCCGACCAAGGGTCATCACCTACATCGGTACCAATATCTGATGGCATGAAATTAGAAGCAAATACAAAAAAGTAAGCAAAATTTAACTCTTCATTAATATACCACTCGCCTACATCATTGGCGGTGTTATTGACATCGAGCTTATCAACGCTTATTACAAGTGAATTTAGCTCCCAAAGACATTCTTCTTCTGCCTCTGGCTCGACATCAGCTTCGTTACCAGAGTCTAGTTCCTCTAGCTGGGGATTCTATTCTGTCTCCAGAGAATCTTGGTACAGGAGGAAGTCTGTGAAGTAGTTCTCTACCCCCTTGAACAGATGTCTTTCAGCAATCAACATTTGGACTTTTTCATCTCCACCAACATACTTCATGACTTGATGGAGAGTAGAGGGGACGATGGAGTTGCAATGAATCCATGGTTGTCCTAGCAGCAAAGTATATGAAGTGTCGATTCGATAACATAGCACATCACCTCAGGTCTTAGGTCCCCGATCTGACATTTGAGTTTAATGTTTCCCATTGGGCACGTACTATTAGCATTGAAGCTGTAAATGGTAGTTTGAGTGGCACTCAATCGGTGAGTGAGGATTCCTAAGCGCTGCATGACCCGGCGGGGCATGATGCTCAACACGGATCCTAAATTCACCTGATGTGGCTCATTTCAGATGATCCAATATACCCTGTGAAGTACAGGGGCCTATCATGTTTCCCTTTAACCTGCATGTCGTCTGGAGTGAAGGTTATGCAGGGGGTATATTGAGAGGCATGGAGGTAATTTTCTTCATCTTCCTCTTGTGGTTCATCCGAAATCTAGGCCGTGAAGACCTCAGCATCAGCTCAAGCTTCTCTCAAAGCTTCCCTTGTTGACTTGGTACTCTCAGGAGCTAGGGTGATCTTGGCTGGGATGTTGGCCAGTTGAGCCAAGACATCAAAGTGATAAGGTCTCGAAGATCCTTCCGCTTTGTCCTTTGAGTGAGCCTTGGCATACCGAAGCTCCTTTTTCTTCTTCACGGGTTGCTTCATGGATTGCTTGGTTGTCTCTGGGGTGGGTATAAGTGGATTTGTTAACATTCCATCGTACTTCTTCAAGTACGATTGACCCGAATGAGTCTCGGCCACGAGTGGTGCATTCAACTCTATAGCAAGGACGATTGTCTCCTTCTCAAAATCAGTCATCGAGGCGACATCGGCTTCTGCTTCTTGGGAGGAAGCACCAACCATAATGCAAGGCGAGGCTTTTGCTTTGCCTCTGACTTCCTATTGGTAACAGTAATCCACTGCTGGCCTTCCACGAGATCGGGATGAACCCATATGATCTTTCCTTGTGGAGTCAAAACTGGTACGAACCTTTCTCCCGCTAGAGGTGTGGATCTATATTAACCACCCAGAGTTCTCCTTTCGAGATGGGAACTACTCCAGCCAGAGTTGGAGGCTATACCACAAGCTGAAGGAATGACGTCATGTTAGCTATCATTTTCTTCTGCTCCAGGCGGAGCTTGAGCACCTCTGCACTAATTAAAGTTTGGAGAATGTCTTTCAAGATGTAACAGCTGTTAGTAGGGTGCCCCAGTATGTTGTGGTACAAGCAGTAATTGGGGTTGTTGGTCTTGCCCACCTCCTCAAGATGCCTAGCTTCAGGAAGCTTCAGTCGGTTGCTCTTGTTGAGTAACTTGGACAACGAATTGACATACTTGTCTTTGAAGGAGTATTGCTTGTTGACACGCTGCTGACTTGAAGAGCCAACCCCTCTAGCTAGTTGGGGCTTAGCGGGAGACTTCATCTCTGTCGCCAGTGTGTCCTTTCTTTTAGCTTGGAAAGATGCTTCTGGCGCGCACCTTGTTGACTTTTCAGGTTTGGGCTTATTTTCTTCTGCCTTAACCCTGGTGATAATCTCTTTTTCCTATTCGCCTTGCTGGACCAACTTCTTTCAGGTACGGCTTTCAACTACTCCTATTTGAGGTAGGAGTGAGATTTGCAAATTGTGATGACATGTTTCCACCAGGGTGGCCTGGGTCATACCGTAAGGACATCGGAGTGACATATTCTGATCTCTCCATAAATACTTTAACTAACTCTCCTTTCTGTTGACTCATCGCTAGGAGAGTTGGCATGGTAATTTTTGAGTCATCTTCAAAGAAGCGTGTAAGGAAAATCATCTCCAGATCACCCCAGTTCTTGATGGAGCCTTCTGGAAGCTTCATGAACCATTCAAAAGCGATCCCCTTCAGGGTGTCGATGAATAAACGTGCTAGGATGGCATCATTTGATATTACATTCCCTGTCTGAGACTTGAAGTAGTATATGTACTGGTTCAGTGACCCCTTGTCGTTGAAGGCCTGTAGGGTCGAAGCTTTGAACTTAGGAGGGTACGGGACAAGTCCCACTCAGCCGGGTATGGCTGACCACTCCTGTTTTTGTAGGCCTTTCTGACTGGCGAGGGCTTTAAGACGTTGTTTCAGTTTACTCACCCTTTTAGAATGAGTGCTCCCATTCTCTGAATTGCCTCCCTCTTCGGATGGAGGCTTGGATGACATAGAGTTCCTCCTCAGTATGCGCAAAAGACTAGCTTTCCCCTTCCTTCCATTTTCCTTTGGAATTCTTAGAAGGAGTCTTGGCCTTAGGTTTCATCTTTTTGTCCTCAAGCAATTATGAAAGCATCTGCATGAGGATGTCGATAGATTCTAGTTGAGCATGAATCATATCGAGTTGCTCCCTTTGGGCCTGGGCTTTGTTATTCAAAGTGCCTGGCCATTTTTTCAGGACTGCTTGCCAATATGCAAAGGCTTCTTTCTCTACAGAAGAGATCGAGGCCTGTGATTCTGCGATGGCAGAGTGTGACTCACTTACTTCAATGCCCCGGGCTAGGGCACTGTAGTCCACTAGGGTCCTTATGCCAGTTCGAGTGCGGGTATGTCGGTATACTCCTTCCGATTTGGTGTCAGACCGTCAGAGCTGACTATTGGCTGCTTCCCCTTAGTTTTGCTTAGTGTAGTGCTAGGACCCACCACATTCGCAGTAACTTCAGGGTACTCTGCATCAGAGAAAGTTCTCTTTGTGTGGGAGCGACGCCTTTTGGCCGAGCGAGAGATTGATGTAGATGATAACCATTTGAACACCGATTGTTTGCAATGTCATTCAGAGAGCACCGCTGTGATGAGTCATTCACAGCAGCATAGTGGAGTGATTTGATGAGCATTCCTCTTCTTCGTTAAGTAATCCTTAAGATCCATCAGAGGGGATCGAAGAGACCAGCCTCGAGTCTCTGAGGACAAGGACTTTTCATCTTTCTTCTGACCCTAGCCATCAGAAAGTGAATGTTAACCTTACGTCGCAACTCCGAGATGCAAGTCTCAGGGGTGCCACCTTTTGTAGAATAGAAGCGACTCTTGCATTTTGGCTTTGAGATGCGGGTCTCATACCTCTACTGATAAGAGACGCGGACCTCGCGTTGTTGATTATCGTGTTTGTCTGGCGACACTTGAGAGACGCG
The DNA here is from genome assembly GCA_038442645.1 of Agave tequilana. NCBI lineage: Eukaryota > Viridiplantae > Streptophyta > Magnoliopsida > Asparagales > Asparagaceae > Agave > Agave tequilana. The sequence continues at coordinate 43,206 of JAVJIF010010267.1, forward strand.
AATTTCATGAGTCCCACATTTGGGCGTAGAGACTGTCTCGTATCTCTGAGAAGAGATGTGAACTTCACATTGTTGAACGTCGCGCTTGTAAGGTAGGGCCTCAGAAATGTGAGCCTCATGAGTTCTATGCTTTGGTATCCAAACGCGGACTTCACGCGTCTGATGCTGTTTAGAAGAGACGCGGGCTTGAGCCTCGCGTCATGTATCTGCTGGACAGATGGCTTTTCTAGCTTCTTCTATCTATTGTCAACGTGTACGATGCCTTTGTCGACATTCAGTATATTGGTAACGCTTCACGGGTCGTTGGGGACCCTCGGTAACCTGGAGCTGAGGAAGAGGAGGGGCGTGGCAAGATTGGCCTTCAATGATGTTGTCCTCGCGGGTCTCGTGGGAGACGTTAACACGGGCCACGTGCGTGACATGGCCAGAAATAGCCCTGTTTGTGCAGGCCATCTTTGGAGAAATCTCCAAAGAGTCCTGGGGCTCTTGGAGCCAGAAGAGAGGAACTCCTCATATTTCTCCTGGTCGAGCTTCACGACAAGTGACTCGACCATTTTTCCCATGAAGGTGATGTCACCTTACGATACAACTTGCTCATCAATGGAAAAAGCAGTCCCCAGTGGAATTACCATCTCTTGTACCGGGGGGGCGTTGAAAGTGTATTTCAAAATTTTCTTGAATCAATAAAAAAATTACGACAGCTCAAAATTTCAACTACAAGAGAGAGAGAAGACATTCAAGCTCAGATCTTCTCTTTGTTTAAGGCTAGGTTCATTGCGGAGCAGTGGAAAATGAATCTTATTTTTCATTGACCAGGTGAACGTTAAGCTCTTCTAAAAATCTTCTCTTTGGATTATAGATTCAGTAGCACAACTCCTATCCAATGAAATCTCAAAGAGACTTAATAAAAAACTTGAACTCAGCAAGTTGGTAGAAGAGTTTCACTCTTTATGAGTATTCCTTAGATGAAAATTTCTGACCCTTTTCCTATAGGGGTTTCAGAGATAAAACTATCTCCTAAAAACCTTCCATAATGGTGGTGAACTCTCCTCATTACGTAGGAAATACTTGACACAGTAATGGGGGTAGTTATAACTAAGACGCAGGGCTCATTTACAGTTAAAATGCGGGCTTGAGCTCTGCATTTAGCCATTGAGATGATGTTGGACGTGGGCCTCGAGCCCTGCATTTTGGCATTGCTGTTGTATTAAGACGCGGGGGTTGAGCTTTGCTGAGATGCGGGCTTCAAGCCCCATGTCTCGGCTTTGCAGTGATGCTGAGATGCGGGTTTCGAGCCTCGCATTTTGACTTTGCATCAATGATTTTTATCAGCCTTGCATCTAAAGTATGAGCTCTGCATTTGACAACTTGTCTTCAGTGACTTTTAGACAGTCTACAATCATGGAAGTACTCACCCTCCAAATAGTGGGGCAATGTTTTGTGACGATGAAGTATTGCATCAAGCTGGTCTCTCTGGGTGAAGTCCTTTCAAATTTGTGCGATCACTTCTTGAGAATCAGGTTGAAAATATCAAAAAGACTGGAGGTTCTGATCGTGCGATTATGTACCAGGCACTAGTTGAGCAACTAGGTACATATTCGAAGGATCTTAGGAACTTAAAGAGAGTCAATCCGGTTGCTGATGCTCAACGGGTGTTAGAGGACCTCCACATTAAATAGGAGCTGGAGCGAAAGGAGATTGAGGAGCAGATGTTGAGTGTATTCATCAGAGCTTAAGTAACGACATCCATCAATCTGAAATCATTTCCAAAATTGCAGAGGATGTCATTGCAAGTGCTCTCATGGCGATTGCTAAGGCACAAGCCTTAATCCAGGATCATCAGCTGAAACTTGCAGATGAGAAGAAAAAGGCGGAGGAGCTTGATATCGCCAGGCATCAGGTGCAGAAGGAGCTCGTCGACCATTCTTCTAAATTGGAAGCACTCTGAACATAGCAAACTTCAAAAAGTCTTTTATCCGATGAGGATCTGAGGGCCCAGGCACTAGTTGAAGTTGAAAAAGCACACCAAAGGGATATCCATCATCTTCGGAACCAAATAAAGTCTCTGGCTGAGCGAGGTTAAATTTTTGTAACTCTTTTATCAAACTTTATCTTATTGAATAAAAGAGCATTTGCATCACTTTTAATTTTGATTATGAATAATAAAAGTGATAATTTTGTCTTCATTTTTTCTATATTTTCTTTTTGTGTTTGAAAATCAAACAAATGAAAGCAATTGAGTTTGACTGCTAGAGATGCTGATTAACATAGCAACTCCAAGTTTGGTACTTCTATTAAGAAATTTGAAAAAGTCATTGTCAGAGGTGTGATGTTTAAGTTCATAGGAGTTGAATTCGTGATTTGAACGAATTTTTATAGACATGCCATTCTAATGATGAGAATAACAAGTGCAGTTTAATCCATTGAGGGATATATGAAGATTTTTGCCATCAGTGGTGTAATATTAACATGACAGGTTTGGATTTAAATTGAAAGCAAATTGAATTATCAGAGGTGTGATATTAACTTGATAAGGATATATGTGGTAGAGTTATGATATTAACTTAGCATCAAAGAGATCCCGTTTTCATTTATAAAACTGAGAAAATCACTGTCATAGGTTTAGTATTAACTTGAATGCGAGGTGAATGCCAGAGGTATGATATTAACTTAGCATTACGTCTCAGTTTCAATAAGAAAGCTTGAGGGAAGATTATTGTCATAGGTATAGTTTTTAACTTAATAATGGAATGGCTGCTAGAGGTGTGATATTTAACTTAGCATTAGATGTCTCATTTCGTTGGAAAAATCGAGAAAATCACTATCATTGGTATAATATTAACTTAACAAGAATTTATATTGCGATATGAGCAATTTTTGTCAAAAGTTTTGTGTCTAATTTGACCGAGAAATTTTGCAATTTGAGCAATTTAGTGGAGCTGTCATTCTATTGAAGAGAATTAACAAATTGGAATTTTATCCGCTGGGAAAATTGAGGGAAATCACTGTTAGAGGTATAGTACTAACCTAACAGTGATTTCAATTACGATATGAGTAATCTTAGTCAGAGGTGTAGTATTTAACTTGACCGAAATTTTTTTCGATTTGAGCACTTTTAGCGAACTTGCCATTCTATTGAAGAGAATTGACAAGTTGAAATTTTATCCGCTGAAAAAATTGAAGGACATCATTGTTAGAGGTATAATATTAACCTAACATTGATTTCGATTACGATATAAGCAATCTTGGTCAGAGGTGTCATATTTAACTTGACCGGAAAAATTTTGAGATTTGAGCAATTTTAGCGGACTCGTCATTCTATTGAAGAGAATTGACAAGTTGAAATTTTATCCGCTAAGGATATTAGAGGAAATCACTGTTAGGGGTATAATATTACTTAACAATGGGGTTTGCCAGAGATATACTATTAACATGACAGGTTTGCTCTTTAATTATTTCGTTGGGAAATAATTACAGCCTCTTGTGGTCTTACCATTCTATGGACGGGAATTGGTAAGGGATTTCAGAGGGGAAGGAGGGATCAGGTCCCTCAAGGTTTTTAACAAACTCTCAGCTATCAACGAATTTGGTATGCCTTTACCAACTTCTGTTTAAGTTGGGCTAGCCATGCTATTCTCTTCAGCATAATGAGTTGTCAAAAATTTTCGTTGGACTTAAATGCCAACTGTTTCCTCTATCCTTTAGCCGTCGGAGGCGTCAGATGTATTATATTGCACCCCCCTGCAAATAAGCAGGGGGCCACAGAGGTAAACATGAATTCTGTGAGGGTTTTGTCCGTAGATTAGCCTCCTTATGAAATCCTCTTTGATCTTTATTTGGTTGCCATATTTTGATATAAATGTGGAAATAATGGAAAGGTTTTGCAAAGAAGTGTCACGAATCTTCTTCAATGAGTTTGGCTTGACAAGACATTAGATAAACTCATTTGATCCTCCATTTGATCGATTGTCACATTTTGATATGAACGTGGAAGCAATAGAACGGTTCTACAAAGATGCATCACGAACCTTCTTCAATGAGTTTGGCTTGATAAGTCATCAGCTAAACTCATTTGATCCTCCATCTGATTGTTCAGACCCTTTGTCGTCGAGCTTCGATTGATCGAACAGGAGCAGGGAGGTATGCCACCATTACATATGGAAAAGTCAGTCTAGATAATCCATCCTTCTGGATGCTTAAGCATGCTCAACTTCAAAATATGACCTATTCTTCTAAGTTGAAGATAGGTGCATGTAAAGAAGAGTGACAAGGCAAAAGACTTACATTTTGCTTTTGTCATTTCTTCAATATTTACATCATGCATCATAATGTCACCACTGTTCGGTTGGCTCGACGTCGATTGATCGTGAGGTAGTTGGTAGGAGGAAGAAGCTCTTCTTTTGCGCTCTTCCAAACATATTGGCTCTCAAAAGTTTGATCATAGGTGTAATGTTAACATGATCATGAAAAGAGTGACAAAGCTAAAACTGAAGTTTCTAACTATATCTCTTCAATATTAACAGCATGCATCGTGATGTCAACAATGTTCGGTCGGCTCGACGTCGATCGACCGTGAGGTGGTTGGTTGAAGGAAGAAGCTCTTTTTTGGCGCCCTTCCAAACATCTTGGATCTCGAAACTTTGATCAGAGGTGTCATCTTAACCTGATCATGAGAAGAGTCAGAAGGCTAAAACTGAAGTTTCTAACTTTCTCTTTTCAATATTAACATCATGCATCACGATGTCCATAATGTTTGGTCGGCTCGGCATCTATCGACCGTGATGTGATTTGTTGAAGGAAGAAGTTCTTTTTTGGTGATCTTCCAAATATCTTGGATCTTGATGCTTTGATCAGAGGTGTAATGTTAACTTGATCATGAGAAGAATCCTTCTAAGGATAGTACTTCTTCAAGAATCTGTCGTTGATAGACATCATGATTGTATTGCCGTTTAGAGTTATAAGGCGGTATGCTTCATTTGAGTAGACTGACTCTACCACAAATGGTCATTCCCACTTTGGGTTGAAATTTCTCTTTCGTCTTATATGTTATAACCATGGGTCTTCTGACATCTAAGATAAGGTTGCCTTTCTTGAAAATCTGTTCTCTGAGTTTCTTATTGAAGGCTTTGGTAATCCGAGGTTGATAGAGCTCGATTTGTTGTTGGGCTTGCAGATATTTATTATCTAAACCTTCCAACTCTTAGAGGCGCAATGGATGCTTCTCTTCCATCATCCTAGTTGTCAAGGCAACAAAGAGGGATGGGATTTGAATTTTCAGTGGAAGTACAGCTTCACATCCGTACGCCAAGAAAAACGGTGTGGCTTTGGTCAGAGTTCTCACCATCGTGCGGTAGGCCTATAGGCATTCGCCAAATTTGTCCTCTCAGTCATGTTAACTTTTTGAGACAAATTTTTTGAGCAGCTTTCTAATAGTCTTGTTGAAGGTTTCTGTAAGGTCGTTGGCAGTTAGATAGTATGTGGTTGATAACACACTTTGGATTTTGAATTTATTACAGAACTTATGGAATGCTTAGCTGACGAATTGGGGTCCATTATCATGGATGATTCATCAAGGTACATTGAAATGATAGAGTACGTGATGTTTGATGAACTTGATCACGTTTGATGCCTTTACTTCTTTCAGGAGAATAGCTTCTGCCCATTTAGAGATGTAATCTGTTACGACCAAGATGAAGCGATATCCTTTAGTTGTTGGAGGGCTGATGGGTCCAATAACATCCATTCCCCACATCTAAAATGGCCATGAAGAGGATATTAGATGAAGATATCCCGGTGCTTGGTGGACGAAGTCACCATAGATCTGACAAGCATAGCATCGCTTAGCATAGGCGATGGCATCATGAATCATCTTCGGTCAATAATAGCCAAGTCTTCTAAGCCAATCTCTGAGCTTGGGTTTGGGTTGGTGAGATCCACATATACCACTATGAGCTCCTTTGAGTGCCTCCTATGCCTCTTTGTGTGAAAGGCATCAGAGTAGGATTCCATTGTACGATCAGCGATTCAATGTTCGCAATATTGTATTGCAATAGAACAGAGGTGCTTTCCTTCTGATGGCAGCTGCCTCGTTGGGGTCGTCAGGCAATATGCCATACGGATGAAGTCAATGTAAGTGAATTGCCAATCCTTAGGTTCGAGACTTGTCAAAGTCTCAAGAACCTCTTTAACTTGAAGGTCTCTTTTGGGGGTTTTACTGTCTTCAAGGGAGAATTTGCAGTAATACAAGTCTCGATTGTAGACGAGTACTCTCTCCATGGCTCTGACTGAAAAAGCCAATGAAGCAGCAAGGGACGCCAGTGCATCTGCATGTGTATTTTGCTAACACGGTACTTGGTCAATGTAGAAGTTTTTAAACTTCTCTACCATGTCAATGGTCATGCTGTGATAGGGCACTAAGTCTTCATGTCAGACTTCGTACTCCCCGCGAACCTGGTTGATGATGAGTTTTGAATCACCGTACATTTCAAGATTTTTGACTCCAATCTCTTCAACAAGTTGTATCCCGATCAAGAGGGCATCGTATTCCAAGACATTGTTAGAACATGGTTCAGTTAATAAGAATGCGAGAGGAATCACATAATTATGTGGGAAAATGAGTACTACCCCCACAGCTGCGATGAACTACCCCCACAGCTGCGATGATATTTCCCTCAGGACTTGTTCTTGTCGCTCTGTCAGAGAATAGTTACCACAGTTGTTCTTCTGAGGAAATTTGATCAAGTTAACTTTTGCAATCTTGTCCGGGAGATCGTCATAAAGTTTTGTAGTTTCTGAAACTGGATGATCGGTAAGGAAATCTGCCATAGCTTGATCTTTGATCGCCTTTTGTGGCATGAATTGGATCTCATATTATGAGAGCAATATGGCCTATTTCGCTAATCTGTAATTCAACGAAGATGGTCTAGTCATGAGAAATCACAAGAGATTAACTCTGGAGATGACGTTAATGTGTTACCCCATAAGGTAGTGTCGGAGCTTCTGGATGGCGAAAACTAACGCTAAGCATTTGTCTCGATTGGGTTGTAATGGTGCTCAGCCCCAATCATTGTTTTACTTAGATTGCCTGTTCATGATTTTGATCATTATTTTGGGCTAGTAAAGCTCCCAAAGAATGATCCATCACTCGAACATATAACAGAAAAGGTTTTCCTGATATTAAGCTACCAGAATGGGTGGATGTGTGAGATACTCCTTGATCTCTTTGAATACTTCTTGGCAAACATTATCCTAAACAAATGAGACTCCCTTCTTCATTAATTTGGTGAAGGGTTGGCAGCGTCCTGAAAGATTTGATACAAATCTTCAAATATATAACGGTCATCCATGTAAGCCTCTGAGTTCTTTAAGATTTCTCGGAGGTTGCATCTCTTGGACGGTACAGATTTTCTCTAGATCCAGGTGAATTCCTTTGGATGTAACAATAAACTCAAGAATTTGCCACTGGCTACCCCCAAGAAGGACTTGGTTGGGTTTATCTTCAATTGGTGAGTCCGCATGATGTCAAAAACTCTCTTTAGGTCTGCGTGATGATCGCCTTTTTTACAGCTTTTCACAGTGATATCTTCGAAGTAGCATTCTACGGTCTTATGTCTATGCTCATGGAAGATCATATTCATGGCGCGTTGATAGGTTACACCAGTGTTCTTCAAGCCATATAGCATTACGTATAGCAGTATACTCCTAAAGGCATCCTAAAAGATGTATACTTTTCATCTTCAGGGTACATTTTTATTTGATTATACCCAGAGAAGCCATCCATAAAAGATATCCTCTCAAAAACCGCACGTATTGTCAATCATGACATCTGTGATCGAGAGAGAAAATTCGTCTTTAGGACAAGCGTCATGTAGATTGCGATAGTCGATGCAAATCTGGATCTTTCTATTCTTCTTGGAACAAGCACCATATTGGCCACCCAATCAGCATGTTGCTCTTCTCTGACGAAACCAGAGTCTATGAGCTTCTTGACTTCTGATTCGATTACTTCCATGATCTCAGGACAGAACCACCGTTCTTGTTGTTTAATTGGCTTGGCATCTGGATTAATGTTAAGACGATGCATAGCAATTTGGGGATCAAGCCCGGGCATGTCCTCATAATTCCAAGCGACATCTTTATACTCTCGTATGAGATGTATTAGGCCTTCTTTCGCGGAGGGCGACATGCTCTCACTTTTGAAAATGGGCTTGGGGTTAGCCTCATCTCCAAGATTTATCTGAATCACTTTATCCTCAGTGGGTGGTTAGCGTTGTTCAAAGCATATATCCCAAGATTATTTAAGTGTTTTGTCCATGGATCCAATCCGACTGGAATAATTCTTCAGATTTAAAGGTATCTTCTCCGTCGTCTTCTAAATGGCTGGTTGATACCATATTCACTGAGAGACTTTCAAAGATATCGCAGACGCTGACATCTGAGCCCTACGACAATGTTGCTGATGAGCTGCATGATATACTTCTTCTTCAGACTCGAAATCTGATGAGACCAGTGTATATATGTAACTGAGTCCTCTTTGGATCTTGTGATAGTAATCCGGGTCTTTGCCTTAAGGTACAAATGAATGAAGTAGTACTCTCTTTCCTTTACCAAAATTAAGGCCCGATCCTTTGGTAAGATCGTATCTCATCCTTTCGATCATGTGACATGGCTTTTGTCTATAATGGAAGAATTATAGAGACTCAAACTTTCCCATAAGCTTTCACAAGCTTGTATGGGGAGGAATGTTGAGAATATGTTGCAAAATCTCTTTGAATCAATGAAAAATTACAACAATTCAAAATTCCAACTACAAGAGAGAGAAGACACTCAAACTTAGATCTTCTCTTTGTTTAAGGCTGGGTTCTTTACGTAGTGATGGAAAGTGAATCTTATTTTTCGTTGACCGGATGAACGTCAAACTCTTCTGGAACTTTTCTCTTTGAATCACTGATTGAGTAGCACAACTCTTATCCAATCAAATCTCAAAGAGACATAAGAAAAAACTTGAACTCAGTAAGTTGAGAGAAGAGTTTAACTTCTTATAAGTATTCCTCAACTGAACATCCGACCCCTCTTGAGTAGCAAACTGAACTATTTATTGGGATTTTAGGGGTAAAACTGTCCCCTAAAAATCCTCCATGATGGGGGTTAACTTTCCACATTACGTGGGCAGTACTTGACTCGGTAATGGGGGAGTTATAACTGAGACGCAGGGCTCTTCTCCAGTTAAAATCCGGGCTTAAGCTCTACATTTAGCCGTTGAGGTAATGCTGGACATGGGTCTTGAGCTCCGCGTTTTGGGCGTCGCGGTGGTGTTGAAACACGAGCCTCCATCTCTATGAATCTTCATTGATGTGGTATTAGACACATGCCTCGAGCTTCGCACTTGAGTCGTGGGCTTCAAGCTGTGTGTTTGAACACTGAAGTGGTACTGAGATGCGGGCTTTGAGCTCTGCGTCTTGGCATTGCAGTGGTATTGAGACGTGAGCTTCGAGCCTTGCATCTTGGCTTTGCACGAGTGGCTTTGATTAACCTCGCGTATGAAGCATGGGCTTTGTTATCTGATGACTTATCTTCAGTGATTTTTAGATAGTCTATAGAACCCCCTCCAAAGTTTTCGAAACTCCGCGGTTGATTGGGACGAGTTTCGAAACACTTTGGATTTTCTTTTTGGCAGCAAGCTCTTAAGACTGGACTGGCAATCTCCTGAGATACCTTAATTTCGATCTTCTCTGGATTTTGGTCTTCGTGAGTGTACTATTAAAATTTTTGAAGCCACAAGAGGTGATCATTATGAGTGTCCAGATATGCAGTCCAGACCTCATGGTACTCTAAGCTGGTCACAGTGCACTGTTGAACCGGAAAAAATCACCAATTGCATTTGCCAGTGTATTATTTAAGCTGATTGTTGAAGTAAAGACTGAACACATGTTTTGTAAATGCGAAGATCGTGTGGCCTTGGAGACGCAGACCTCGTCTGAAGTAGAAACACGACACTCATTCATTGGAGAGACGTGAACATCGAAGTGGAGAGCAGCTCTCACTTTGTTGAAGTGACACAGACTTCGAGGTGAAGATGCAGGCTTCTCTTTGTTAAAGAAACACGGCTCTGTTATTTTGCTAAGGTGCGAGTTTCCTTCAAAGTGAAGATGCACCTTTCACTTGATGTAGAAACGTGGCTCTGAGAATTACAAACACGGATATGCTTCAAAGTAGAGACGTGGCTCTTACTAGGAACAAAGGCGCAGCTCACTTGTTTTGCCAAGACGCGAGCCAGAGAATGCTAAAGAGATGCGATCTTCAAAGTGAAGACGCAACTCTCACTTTGTTTAAGTGACACAGACTTTGTGGTAGAGATGCGGACTTCTCTTTGTTGAAGAGACGCGGCTCTGTTAAACACGAGACTCGCATTCTGGGTGGTGCGTTGCCACGTGTCTGGCGGAGCATAAAGAGACGTTGTTCTCTTTAAAACGCGAGATCCGCATTCTAGGTGCACCGCCACGCGTCTGTTGATGATTGATCTCAAGATACGGGCCGCGTATCTTGTCCGATTATTGCGTCTATAAAAAGTCAACAGTTTTTCAAGAGTCGTCATTAGACTTTTTTCTTCTTCGTTTGAACTTTGCATCCAGAACTTAAGAGCTTAAGAAAATCTTCGAGCCTTTTCTTCCTTTTTTCATCTCCTCCATAGAATTCACTATCAAGATGGACCCAAAGACTAAGCTTGTGGCTTCCTCCTCGAGCGCCGTCACTCCAGTGGTTCAATTGGGAGGTTCCTCTACGCAGGAGGCCCTCATTTCAGGTAATAAGACTACTCGAATCGATTTTTGCCATTAAAGAACTCGAAGAGTTATCTTAAATCTTAAGTGAATTGAACCGCCAACGTGAGGCTCATGCCCATGTTTGATTTTCAAATGCATTTCTTTGTTGCATAGGAGAACGCAGCTCTCATAGACGCGGCTCTTGACCAATGTGGAGACACAGTCTTTAGCCAGTTGCTGAGGTGCGACTATGAGTTGTAGAAGAGAAACTCAGATAACACTGAATTGTTGATGAGTCGCGACCGTGAATTGTTGGGGAGACGCGGCCTTGAGTTGTTGAGAGACGTGACTCTGAAGTGTTAAGAGGACACAACTCTAGATTGTTTGAGGGACGCGACTCTGATTCACTTAGAGGACGCGGCTCTGAATTGTTGAGAGACATGGCTCTGATTCACTTAGAGGACGCGGCTCTGAATTATTGAGAGACGTGGCTCTGATTCACTTAGAGGACGCTGCTTTGAATTGTTGAGAGATGCGACTCTGCGTTGTTAAGAAGACGTGGCTCTGGATTGTTGAGAGACGTGACTATGATTCATTTGGAGGGCGCGACACTGAATTGTTGAAGGGACGCAACCCTTAACTCTTCAATTTGCTAGAGGTGATACAACCCTCGGTTCATGGAAGGATGCGGATTTTAGGACGCGACCTTGAATTGTAAATGACGCGGTCCTCATTCTGTTGAGGAAGCGCAGCCTTTGGTTTGCGAAGGGACGCGAACTTCAAAACGTGATCCTTGAAGCGTCGCATGCAGTTTATAGAGATGCGAAGATCTCGCTGGATCTTTCAAGACAAAGCTAGCGTTGGCGGTTGGGGACGCGTGTCATTGGGACTTCCCGGAGTAAAAATCCACGTGTCTCACTTAGAGAGGATTTGATATTCATGTTGCGAATTAAGGCTATTAATTGGCCTTTAAAATTAGTTTTGATTTTAATGCCATTAATAAATGGCCATTTAGTGAGCCTATAAATAGGATATGAACCTCTTAACAGACATTCGTCATGTCTGTTTTTCCTTTCATGGGCAGGTGCTCTGAAAAACCTTTAGGGTTCTTGGACTGTCTTCTTCTTCAAGCCTGCATCTTGAAGAACTTTCAAAGTTCATTGAACGAATTCAAAGCTATGATGCTTTCTTGCAATCTTCTTCGAAGATTATCACTGTTAAGTGATTTCAAAATCAAAACGCATTGCCTCAGGTTCTTTCATGGCCGTGTCTTAACAGATGATATCCTTCCTCCAAAGACCTCTTCTTCAGGTAAAAAATAGCCTTTGCCATAATAAGACTTTATTTTCTTGTGGCTTTGTAATTGAGGTTTTACCTGCACACAAAAATACAAAATTTCAGAACTTAGAATAAAGAGTGCAAGTGCTCAATACTACCGTAATATCAAGTGGCTATGCGGGTCGTGATCCACAAGGAGGGACTAGCGATGAAAGCTTTTTTTTAGCAAGTTCTCTTTTAAGTTACATTCAATAGTTAAAGATCTTCTTTTAGTTCTTTAAAAGAAAAAGAAAAATAGGTTAAAGTTAAGTTAGGAAGAAAGTAGTAGATTGATTGGGGGAAAACCGCACACAAAAAGTTTATGTTTAAAATCAAGACTTAAAGTGTGTGTGCTTTAGATTCCTTGATACTTCCATTATAGCATAGAGGCTAAAATGAGTCGAATCCACAAGGATGAGAGGCGATAGAAGCTTTATCGGTTGATTCACATGTGTGGTAAAGTTTCGTCTATGTTTGAAAGAATGAAAAGAAAGGAAAACAAAGAATGTAAAGAGAAGAGTACGGTGAAACATGAAGAAGTGGGAACATAGAAGGTAAAATGTTTGTGGTTTTTTTAAAAGTATTTCTAAAACAAAGTGAAAAATAAAGAAAACTCATAGCTACTGACTATTAATGGCTCCACCAATATGCTAACCTCTTAGTGATAGTTGTCTCACATGTATCATTGGCCATCACTAGTCTTTGGTTCAAGAGCATTACAAAGTATAGCTCATATGTTAACTTTCACACCCAAATTCAACCAACAAGTGCAAGCTACACTTAAATCATCAAAACCCAATAAGAGCAAGCATGAAATAAAGTAATATTAGCTTATTAGAAATTTAGATGTTAGAGTGTTAGATCCATCATCATTAGCCATCAATGGCTCTTGCAAGAGCAAGGCCAAATAGAGGCTATTAGATTCATGTGAATTATCAAGTAAGAAGTTAGACTAGTTAGTGGTTAATAGTTGTTGCCATGAGAGAAAAGATTAGCTAAACATGTAAAAAAGTTAGAGAGAAGAAAATAAAGATAAGGTAAGAGAGCACCTTTCATAGAATGTCACCTTCTATTACAAGCATTCTTGCTTCCCAACATGTACCAGACTCTCTCCTTATTACAAGATCTATAAGAAATGGAAATTACAAAAGAGGAAGAAGAAGAACACTAACCTAAACTACCCTAAACTACAAAATGGAGATGAAAAACTACCCTAAAATATTGCATATCTTGCTGAAGGAGAACCCCAGGGGTATTTATAGGCACCAGGGGAAAGTGGGGCCAGGGGCAAACCCTGGCCCAAAGTATGGGCACGGCCGCGCCCGTATGGCTCTTCTAGAGCCGCGCGCGTGGTGCTTCGGGCCGCGCGCTGTCCTGTCTGTCCCCTGTCAGATGCAGTTCTCAGTTTCTTGTTTTGGGCCCCTGGTTTTGACGAATCTGCTCTCCAAAGTTAATGGCTAGATTATAGGCCTTTAATCACCCATTAACTAGTGATTTAGTGTCTTCTTCTTCGTTGCACACCATGGACCTAGAAACATGCAAGACAGGTGTTTATTAGCAGAATTTAATATTAAATAAATGTGAAGATGTGGTATGAAATATGCAGTTTTAGAGACTAATCACACCCCCACACTTATCCTTTGCTCGTCCCGAGCAAAACAAAAACTAAAGAAAATTATTATACCACTTTCGCAGGTGACGCGATTGCACTGAGCATGTGCAACAAGTCGTTAAACCTCTAAGTTTTCTCTAGAGGAGGAGTTTTGTCTCATGAGGGTTTTTAGCGGATTACACCACAAAATCCATAAAGAAAGAAATCAAATGTTAGTATCTTGAAAACGCATTTTAAAATAGAGAAAAGTGTTGAAGTATTTTTGTGAAAATATAAGTGATACGAGGTTAGAGGTTAACCAGAAATTATTCTTCCTTAAACTAAGTCGAAATGCAAAATCTTGTTATAAATTAAATGTAAGAATTTAAAATTGAATTGATTCTTTGATCTTTCATAAAACTATTGAAAAAATATGCACTTTGTGAACTGTGAAGATTTTTGGGATATTGACTCAAACTTTCATGCCATTTATTTTTATTTTTTCTCTTTTTTTTTCCTCTTTTTTCTTCCCTTAATTTTCTTAGGCTTTCTTATTTACCCGTGTAGTGAGCCTTTAACCGGTGACTCCCAAACCAGATGATCTTAGGGCACCAGATGAGAAAACATCCCTCGGACTTAAGGACTTGAGTAAATAAGGCCACAACACTAAAGGGGATTATTTTTATTTTTGTCTACCATTTTAGGTGTGAATAATCATGCTTTTTGAGACATAATTACCAACTTCAATAAGTGATTTTTATTATCATTATACATATATATTTTAATATATATTTTTCATGACATTTTCAGTCTTTATTTCAATCCCAAAAATTGTGTAAGTGTGAAGTGCATAAATCTAAGGCAAAAAATTTAAGATCAATTTATCTTTTTAATCTTACTTTCTTATCCTAAAATTTAAATAAGATCTATTATTTTGACTTGGTTAAAATTTCATAATTTTAGGTCTTCCTAATTTCTAAGATAATCTTAATTTTCTTAAAAATAAATCAAAACTATTTATCTTTTTTCAAAAAGTTTTGTAAAAAGAAAAGAAAGGAGTTTTTATATAAAAGAAAATTTTAAAAATTTCCTAAGAAGAAGTGTAAAGAAAGAAAATGTAAAACTACTTATGTTAGTAAACCCTCCCCCACACTTGTCTCATGCATTGTCCTCAATGCATTGCGAATGTGTGTATATACATGAAATAAATGAAAAGGGAAGGAAGATTACCTCATGGTGGTGGCTCCAGTGGTGGTCTGACTAGGCCAAGCGTTGCTACCCAATCAAGATAACGTGGATCTTACGGAAACCCACCAGTGACCTCTCTAATATGACCTAGTAAAAGAATGATTGACTGAATGTTCTTATTTAAAAACTTATCTCCATCGAATTTTCAATTTTCAAAAATAATTATTGAGTCATTTTCCTCAACATCCTTGTCCAAAATGAGGTATGAATTTGGGAGATGATGGATTTGGACTCAAATGGATCAGGAATAAAAACCGATACCAACTCGAAAATTTGACTCAGATCAAGTCGAGAGTCAACAATGAGAGTCGAAATTGGTTCAAAAATAGGGTCCAAACTAAAGAATTGATGTTCAGAAACTTCCCCATTAATGAAGTGTGATCATAAGATATTGGTGATTCAATTTCACAGTGTACTGGTACATGATGCAATGTTGACTCCGGAATAGAGAAAAAATTTGGTAAAGATATCAGAGTCATTATTGAATCAAAAAGTGAAAAGGAATCACCAACATGAGGTTCAAGATCTTTTTCAAGCTCAAGTTCAATTTCCGGAAAAAGATAACTTGCCAAAATGTCAAGAGGTTGATGTTGGTCAAGTTCAGATTGGTATGATGAGATTGAAACTAGATTTCCAAAATGACATGATTCTTGGGTCCAATCAGTGAGTTAGGGATATAAGGATTGGTCAAAGGTCGACAAGAAAGACTTTCCTCGCTCTCATTGTTCAATTCGCTCATTAGTGAGTCTAACCTACTGATAGGCCGGGTAACAAAATTTGGAGTCAGAATTATGTCTTCCATACTTTTTGCAATTGGTTCTTCTTGAAAAAGTGAGTATGGAAGTTGATTTTGAAAATTGTGGTGAAATTGTGAGTCTATAGGATTTTGCGATTGCTGCTCGGACTCACGTAAGGGTTCCATACTCAAGGCCAGTATTGATGGTCGTTCATTTTGATTTGGTGAGATTAGAAAAGATGAGTATGACTCTTAAAATTTGGCTGAGATGATGAGTCTGACATATTTTGAAATCGGTACAATTTTTCACAAAAGACTTCCAAACGCTCTTCTAGCTCAGATTCTTCTTCAATTGGATGTTCTAGAAAAGGAGTATATGGAGTTTGATTTGGGAATGATTGTGAATTGAGCAGATTTTGAATTTGTTATTGGGACTCAAGCATGGCTTCCATACTCCTTTCCAAATTGGATTTTTCCTCAATTGGTGGAACAAGAAAAGGAGGATATGAAGCCGAATCGGGGAATGAATATTGTGGACAAGGTGGTTGAAAATTTGACTCGGGGGAGGTGAATCCCCATGAACTCTGTGAGGAGTTGAAACTATTTTGAAAATTCTAGTCATAAGATTGAGGGTATGGGTCGTATTGAGTTGAATAATCCCAATCCGGACTATATGATTGGTTCATGTTGTACATATCCGGGTTGAAATTATCCGAGTCAAATGAGGTCAACGTGAAATATGGATTCATGTTAGGTTTGAAAAAATTGTTATTGTTAAAATTCATATCACAATTTACCCATAAGAAAACAAACAAACAAACAAAATTGAACAAAGAAAAAGAAAACAAGCCTATACTAGAGTTGACTTAGACCTAGACGATTCATAACTGGTTAGACTGTCCACGGGGGGTATACATTATCGGAATCTGACTACGAGTTAATCGGCCAGGTAGGGACAAGATCAGTGGGAGGTATCCGTGCCGGAGCAACAGGCCTAATTATGCTAAACTACTATTCTTCGAGGTTTCGCCTCTCAATCCCCAACCTTAGATACCAATTTGACAAGAGCCGAATTCTAACAACTTTCCCCTTAGGTCAGTCTCTTAAATAAGTCCGAGATGTCCCTAGAGGCCAACGTCTAACAAATTTTATTTAGGCTTGGGTTATATGAGTGGGGAGGTGATTTTTGGGCTAAGGGAGGGTAATGACTTCCTCACCTTATGTTGTATTGGGTTTTGCCCGCAAATGTGCAATATGGATAAGAATGAACATACAAAGAGAGTTAATCACCCACATGTTTGTCCTATACTATATGCAATGTCATTTGTACACCTCCTATCAATATCACAACAACACAAGAATAAAATACAGTATATTTGAATGAAAATTGACAGGTGCCTAGATGAAAATGTCTAAACCATTTTAAAACATCCAATTACCGTATTTTAGTTCTTAAAATTATTTACAATGCACAGGTAATATAAACAAAATTTAGCAGCAGAGTATAAGAATATATAAGAATTTACTCAACCACACAAGAGCAAGTGTGGACTTCTGCAACGCTAAAAATTTAACCTGCACACCAAAAAACAAAGCAGAAAAGTTAACAGAAACATGAAATCAAACTGTTCCCATCCCCGTCAACGGCGCCAAAATTTGATCGGGAGAAAATCGCGCACAAAAAGTATATGTTTGAAATCAAGATTTAAAGTGTGTGTGCTTTGGCTTCCTCGATACTTTCGTTATAGCATAGAGGCTAAAATAAGTCGAATTCACAAGGATGAGAGGCGATAGAAGCTTTACCGGTTGATTCACATGTGTGTTAAAGGTTCTTCTATGTTTGAAAGAATGAAAAGAAAGGAAAATAAAGAATGGAAAGAGAAGAGTACGGTGAAACACGAAGAAGTGGGAACATAAAAGATAAAATGTTTGTGGTTTTTTTGAAAGTATTTCTAAAACAAAGTGAAAAATAAAGAAAACTCATAACTACTAACTACTAATGGCTCCACCAACATGCTAACCTCGTGGTAATAGTTGCCTTACATGTATCATTGGCCATCACTAGTCCTTGGTTCAAGAGCGTTACAAAGCATAGTTCATATGTTAACTTTCACATGCAAATTCAACCAACAAGTGTAAGCTATACTTAAATCATCAAAACCCAATAAGAGCAGCATGAAATAAAGTAATGTTAGCTTGTTAGAGATTTAGATGTTAGAGTGTTAGATCCATCATTATGAGCCATCAATGGCTCTTGCAAGAGAAAGACCAAGTAGAGGCTATTAGATTCATGTAGATTATCAACTAAGAAGTTAGACCAGTTAGTGGTTAGCAGTTAGTTGCCATGAGAGAAAAGATTAGTTAAACATGTAAAAAGAGTTAGAGAGAAGAAAACGAAGATAAGGTAAGAGAGCACCTTTCATAGATTGTCACCTTCTATTACAAGTCTCTTGCTTCCCAACATGTACCACTCTCTCTCTCCCTATTACAAGATCTATAAGAAATAGAAAATATAAAAGATGAAGAAGAAGAAGAAGAACACTAACTTAAACTACCCTAAACTGCAAAATAGAGATGAAAACTACCCTAAAACATTACATATCTTGCTGAAGGAGACTCCAGGATATTTATAGGCATCAGGGGAAAGGGGGGCCAGGGGGCAAACCCTGGCCTAAAGTAAGGGCACGGCCGCGAAAACGCTTCAAAAGTCGTGTTTCCGCGGCTCTTCTAGAGCCTTCGCATGGCGCTTCGGGCCGCGCGCTGTCCCGTATGTCCCCTGTAAGATGCAGTTCCTGGTTTCTAGTTTTGAGCCCCTGGTTTTGACGAATCAGTTCTCCAAAGTCAATGGCTAGATTATAGGCATTTAATCACCCATTAAATGGTGATTTAAGGTCTTCTTCTTTATTGCACACTATAGACCTAGAAACATACAAGAGAGGTGTTTATTAGTAGAATTTAATATGAAATAAATGTGAAGATGTGGTATGAAATATGCACTTTTAGAGACTAATCATAGATTGAGAAGGTGGAGAAAATGGAAAAATGGCTTTGTACAAAGAAATTAAAAAGTGTGATAAAATAGTTGGGAGATTGTGGTGATCTAAACTAAAAGAAATACTTACCTCCTCTGGCCAAATACTTACCTCGAATCTGTGGCGACGATGTTACCTTGAAGTGGATGCAATCAGCGCATAGCCAATTAGAGTTGATCCTTGTCTCTTCCATATTACATCATCAAGACGATACAAGTATGAAATGATACAGATTGAGACTTAAAATCCATCGTCATGAGCTATCAATGGTACTCACAAAATCAAGGCTCTTTCGATGCTATAAGACTCACTTGGATAGTAATTGGTACCAAAAGAAGAGAAGTAGAAAAGAAGAAAAAGAACACAAAAACAAAGAAGAACATAAAAATGTGACTATAAATTCAATGTTATAAAAGAGAAAAGAAGAACAACTGACAGCGGTGTCACTCTCAGCACAAGCTTCACTCTCATTCTCCTATGAAACACTGATCTTCTCTGAATTATATAAATAAAACTAAAAATTACATAAAAAGAAAAATAAAAACATATATAAAAGGAATGGAAAACTGGCCTAAAATCTATCTCTACATGGTCGCTTCTTGTGATTTTTTAAAACCCAGTATTTATAAGAAAAAACCCAATGGGGAGGAGCGTACGAAGATAGGGGAGCAAACACTCCCCAACAATGCCAACTAAGCAGCGAAAATGTGGCTTTGGTCGCATTTCCGCGGCCTGGGTGTGGCCAGGTAGCCACACCCGGGGGTTACAGCTCCTGGTCTTGAGATTTGACTTTATCTGGTCTTGGAATTCCCATTTCAGCTCCTGGATTTGACAAACTGCCTTTGATCTTTGGTTTTAACCAATTAATTTTAGAAGATTTATTTTAACCGGGTTTCAACTCCTCTGATTCGCCATGATCTGTCTTGATTTTCTGATTTCGAATTAATTCTGAATTAAATCAGAAATTTGATGGGCTTTTGGGCTCGTTTCTCTTTCCTTTCCTTTAGCAATGGACCTGCATATAAATTAGACAATAATTAGGATTAAAAGCAGAGTTTCTTATATAATAAGTATCAGAATGTGATAATGAATGTGCAATATCAACGACCGATTACACCCCCATACCTATCTTTTGCTCGTCCTCAAGCAAAACAATAAACTAAACAAAAAATTATTAAACCAATTTCGCAGGTCACGCTATTGCACTGAGTATGTGCAACAAGCCGTTAAACCTCTAAGTTTTCCCTAGAAGACGAGTTTTATTTCGAGAGTGTTTTCAGTAGATTACACCCACAAAATCCTTAAAAAAAGAGACATGAAGTATTAGTATATTGAAAATACATTTTGAAAGAGAAAAAAATATTTGAAGTATTATTGTAAGAATTATGTAATCTATTTGTTATAGCATAACCAAAAATTTCATTTCTAAACTTAGTCTCTATTCAAAAATTTGTTATCAATCAAAGTAAGGAGTCAAATTGTACTTCTCATCTAGTCTATTATTTTACCCTAAGTCATAGCACCTTCGTGACCGTGAAATTTTGACTAAGGGTTCTTTAACTCTAACTCTTATGCCTTATTTATTTATTTTTGGGCTATTATTTCTTAGTTCTATTAGGCTTTCTAATCTGCCCATGTCACGAGCCTTTAATCGGCGACTCCCAAACTAAACAGTCTTAGGGCACCGGGTGAGAAGACACCCAAAGGACTTAAGTACTCGAGCAAACAAGGCCATAAAATTAAGGATATTATTATATGAACCACCTTTAGGCGTGAATACTTATGCTTTATGAGGCACAACTACCCAGCTTAATCAGAGGATTTTTATATATATATATATTTTCCTTGTTTTTTTTTTAAATAAGGCATAAGAATCTTTGTTTTTGAACCCTAAGTGTGTAAGTGTATAAAACATGCATATATTATCAAGGTAAAGATCAAGACTAAATTACTTTCACAAATTTTCTTCCAACCTTAGAAAACAAACGAATAATCTTATTTTGATCAAGTATAAGAAATCTTAATTATGATTCTCCTATTCCTTAAAATTGACTTAATTTCTTACAAAAATATGTCAAAATATTGTTTCTATTTTTCAAAAAGTTTTTAAAAGTAAAGAAAATGTTAATAATAATTTTTTTAATAATAAAAAGAAAATCTAAGTTATGTTAGAACCCTCCCCCACACCTATCTCATGCATTATCCTCAATGTATGAATTAATACATAGATGCATGAAAAAGAAGAAAGGGAAGGAAAGTATTACCTTAAGGTGGTGTTTCCGGTGATGGTCTGATTGGTTCACGAAATGCGGCTTAGTCTAATTTGCGTGGAGTTCGGAGGAACCCACCAGAAACCTCTCTAATATAACCCACTAAAATGATGTATATATGAATGATTTTTATTAAGAATTTTAACCCATCTAATTTTTAAATTTTCAAACTAATTTCAGAATCATTATCAACATCTCTGTCCCAAAATAGAGTATGAAAAAAATGGAATGATTGATCTGGAATCAGGAAGAGCATGAACTACAATCGACTCAGGAAAATGACTGAAGTTAAGTAAAGGTTCAGGAGTCAAAATTTGTTCAGGAAGTGGGTCCAAATCAAAAAGTTGAAACTCAAGTTCACATTCATTTCCCCATAATGGAATGTGACTTTCTAAGATTGGTGATTCAAGTTCAAGAATGACAGGTATGAGAATTAAAATTGACTCTAAAATATTGCTCAAATTAGGTAGCAAGACATGAGTCAATATTGATTCAGAAATTTGAACTAGATCACAAATTTGAGACTCAAGGTCAGTTTCCTCATTGAGTTCAATTTCGTAAAAATGAGAACTTGTCAATTTGTCAATATGACTTTCAAAAGTATGAAATTGGTCAAGTTCAATATGATGATTATAAAAGATTGGTGATTAAATTTTCTGATGGACAGGCACAGGATCCAATGTGGACTCTGAAGATGGGTTGAAATCAGGTGAAGACACTGGAGTCATTATTGAATCAGGAAGAAGAATTGAATTACCAATTTGAGGTTCAGGATCATATTCATTCTCAAGTTCAATTTCAGGAAAGGGATAACTTGACAAAATGTCAATTTGGTTTACAAAATTTGGAGTTTGGACAAGTTCAAATGGGTTTGCTGAAATGGAATCTTAGTTTCCAAAATAACATGATTCTTTGGCTCTAACAGAATGGTTAGAGAAATTAAGAATGGTCAAACGGTGAGAATGAAAAGTTTTGACCATTATATCTATGTCATGATTACGAGTGATTTGAGCCTGAGTCATGGCTTCGAGCAGCATTTCATAGTCGATTGGTTCATTGTTTTATTACGATTGGACTTGAAAAGATGAAGTTTTGTTTTGGAATTTGTGATAAAATCGTGAGTCCATCAGATTTTGTGATTGTTGCTCGGACTCACCCATACTCATTTCAAAGATTGATGGTTTTCTATTTTGAACTAGTGGAACTGAGTATGAATCTTAGAAATATTATGGAATTGGGGAGGCCTGAAATTTTCGTTCAGCCTCTTGCATGGCTTCTATGCTCTTTTCTAACTCGAATTTTTCTTCAATGGGTTGGTCTAGAAAAGGAGTAAAGGAAGCAAAATCAGGGAATGAATATTTTAAAAATTGTGGACAAGATGGATTAGGAGGACAAGTTAGTTGAAAATTGAACTCGGGGGAGGTGAATCCCCATTGACTCTGTGAAGAGTTAGAATTATTTTGAAAATTATGGTCATAAGATTAGGGGCATGGGCTGTATTAATTTGGATAAGTCCAACCTGGTTAGAATTATCCGAGTCAAATGGAGTGTAACATGGATTACCCTTAAAATTGAAAAAATTGATGTTATAAGCTATATCACACAAGAAATGTCAAACACAAACAAAAACAAACAAATAACCAAATAAATAAAAGAAAAAATCTAACCTAAGTTAGGGTAAACCTTAGACCCAGACGACTCCTAACTGGTTAGACTGTCCATAGGGGGTATATTATCGAATCTGACCACAAGTTAATCGGCCAGGTAGGGACAAGATCAGTGGGAGGTACCGTGCCTAAGCAACGGGCCTAATTATGCCAAACTACCAACTTTCAGGGTTTCGCCTCTCAATCCCCAACCCTTGACACCGATTTGGCAAGAGTCAAATTCTAATCAACTTCCCCTTAGGTCAGTCTCTTATTGAGTCCGCAATGTCCCTAGGGCCAATGTTTACTCAGTTTTAGTTAGGCTTGGGTTAGTGAGTGAGGAGATTGTTTGTGAGCTAAGGGAGGGTAATGACTTTCCCACTTTATTTTATTTATAGGACAAGCCCTTAAGATTGATTGTGCAAAGTGTGCAGGATATAGAAAAGTAACATTCAACAAGCAAATAATCACTCAAGAATGTTTCCTAAACTATATGCTATGCATACGTACCTTTTACTCTAGCATCTTAAACAGTAATATAAAATGTAAAAGAATTAGACATGTGCCTAAATGCAAAGTCTAAATCATTTTTAGCATTTAACAAACATTATTTTACTGTTGAGGTTAGAAAGTATGTACAGTGAGACAAACAAGGATATAAATAGCTACAGAATTTTAGTTTTGCAATTTAGCCAACCTGCAAAAATATAGATTAGTAGTTCACTTAGATTGCCACTGGAATGTAGCAAATCAGAGGGCTTCTAGGCTCTGCTTTCTAGAGCAGAGTCCAGGGCCACTTATATATCCACTACAGCAAAAAAAATTTTGTTGTTAAACCTGTACACCAAGAACAAAGAAGAAAGTTAACCAAAAATATAAATCTAAAAAGAGAATAACTTAGCGTCCTTTCCAGGCAAAGACGCCAGAATTTGATTGAGGTTTTACCTGCACACAAAAATACAGAATTTCAGAACTTAAAATAAAGAGTGCAAGTACTCAATACTATCGCAATAACAAGTGGATATGCGGGTCGTGATCCACTAGCAAT
Organism: Agave tequilana; assembly: GCA_038442645.1. Lineage (NCBI taxonomy): Eukaryota > Viridiplantae > Streptophyta > Magnoliopsida > Asparagales > Asparagaceae > Agave > Agave tequilana. The sequence goes on from JAVJIF010010267.1 coordinate 66,854, forward strand.
GGAAGCTTTTTTTAGCAAGTTCTCTTTTAAGTTACATTCAATGGTTAAAGATCTTCTTTTAGTTCTTTAAAAGAAAAGAAAAAATAAGTTAAAGTTAAGTTAGAAAGAAAGTGATAGATTGAGAAGGTGGAGAAAATGGAAAAATGGCTTTGTACAAAAAAAAAATTAAAATGAGTGATAAAATAGTTGGGAGATTGTGGTAATTTAAACTAAAGAATTAAAAGAAAGAAAACTAAAAGAAATACTTACCTACTCTGGCCAAATACTTTTCTTGAATCTGTGGAGACGATGTTACCTTGAAGTGCATGCAATTAGCGCATAGCCCCATAAGAGTTGATTCCCGTCTCTTCCACATTACATCATCAAGACGATACAAGTATGAAATGATACAGATTGAGACTTAAAATCCATCATCATGAGCTATCGGTGGCACTCACAAAAGCAAGGTTCTTTCACTGCTATATGACTCACTTGGATAGTAATTGGTATCAAAAGAAGAGAAGTAGAAAAGAAGAAGAACAGTAAAAAAATAAAGAACATAAAAATGCAACTATAGATTCAATGTTGTAACAATAAGAGAAAAGAAGAACAACTTACATCGGTGTCACTCTCAGCACAAGCTTAACTCTCATTCTCCTATGAAACTCTGATCTCCTCTAAATTACGTAAATAAAACTAAAAATTACATAAAAAGAAAAATAAAAATCTACACTAAAATGAATAAAAAACTAGCCTAAAACCTATCTCTGCATGGTTTCTTCCTGTTGTCTCTAAAAACCCAGTATTTATAGGCAAAAACCCAACGGGGAGGGGCCTGGAAGTGGCCAGCTGGCCACACCCGGGGGGTTCAGCTCCTGGTTTTGTGATTTGACTTTATGTAGTTCTGGAATTCCCGTTTCAGCTCCTGGTTTAACGAAACTGCCTTTAATCTTTGGTTTTAACCAATTGATTTTGGAAGATTTGTTTTAACCGATTTTCAATTTCTCTGATTTGCCATGATCTGCCCTGATTTTCTGATTTCAAATTAATTCTAAATTAAATCAGAATTTTGTTGAGCTTTTGGTATTATTTCTCTTTCCTTTCCTTTAGCAATGGGCCTGCATATAAATTAGACAATAATTAGGATTAAAAACAGAGTTTATTATATAATAAGTATGAGAATGTGATAATGAATGTGCAATATCAGCGACCGATCACTTTGTCATCAGCAATCATAAAGAGACAGTCTCTTGACCTCTTCTTAAAACTTTTGAAACTTCTTTCTTAAGGTTTAGACAGTTGACTTGAGATCCAAGCATCCATGCTCTATTTCTTGATATCTTCCTGAAACTTTGAAGATTCTTTCTTGAAGTTTAGACAATCAACTTAAGAGCCATGCGTCCATGCTCTGCAAATGCAATCTTCACATTAACTTGATAAAATGCAAGTTGTAGATTTTTGAATCCCAAGTTCTTTAGAAGCGAGCATGGTGAACTCCGTGTTTTGAGACCTTAAACCTGAGTTTTTCATATAAGACTCACGTCTGGAGTTCATGACTTAGAAAAAATTTTAGACTGCTCTTTGAGATCTTTAGATGGGAGTGTGGCGAACTCTGCGTCTTAAAGCCTTATATACTCTTTTGAGATCTTTAGACATGAGTGTGGAAAACTCTGTGTCTTAAAGCCTTAGACACTATGTTGAAATCTTTAGACGCTAGTGTGACGAACTCTGCATCTCGAAGCCTTAGACGCGGGTTTCTCATATAATACCTGCGTCTGGAGTGACTAAGAAAATTTTTATGGCCCGCGTCCGCGTCTTTAATATATGCTCTATGTTTCAATCCTCAGACGCGAGTCTAATGTTGGGGCTGTGCATTCATATCTATATTTTTTCTTTACAGAGTGTGGTAAACTCTGGGTCTTGAAGCTTTAGATGCGAGATTCACGTACAAGACTCGCATCTAGAGTCCATGATTCATGTTTTCTGGATTCATGTTTTTTATCTTTGCAGAAATTTAGCATTTGGGTTTTTTTCCTTCTTGCAGGTCATGGCCATATCGTTGTGCTGGTTCCAGTGTCCTTACCACGTCCAATGAGGTAGACATGAATGACCAGTTCGTTCAATTGGCAACCACTTGAGGTGTCAGAACTTTTATCCAAGGGCGAGGAAGATCCGCGCGGTTTTCGTTATACATAAAGACATTATTGGACATGATATACCAATAAGGTCTCGGATCCTTTCTGATCACAATGAGCATGGCGTATTTGAAGGTCAAGGAAAGAAGACGTCACCAGTAAGGTCCCAAATTCTCCCTTCACCAATCTTATTCAAAGAAGTGACAGCAACGAAAAACCCATGATCATTGGATGACTTTTTGGTGGCATACCTTCCCATTAAGTGAAGAATTACAGCCTTGTGAAGACCTTCACACCAGTTGGTCGAGTGGAATCAGAATGCTCCCTTGCATTTCGACCTCGAGAAATACCATTGTTCACAAAAGGAGAAGAGGTTGATTTGCTATTCTGGCCACAGTCAAGAAAACAAACTTTGTATATCTTTAATGCTTCAAGGAGTGAGTGTAACCTTTCGCTGAGTAAGAGGGAGTTTTTTGTACTCCTTTATTGTAACACTCAATTTTATTGGAAAAGTGAGCGTTCTTGTATCACTTTTATATTTTTGAATAAAAATGACACTTTTCTGCCTTCTTATTTGCCTTGACTTCCTTTTTACATTAAAAATCAGATAAGTGATTACCTTTGATTTGCTAGAGGTGTGATATTTAACTTAACAACTCAAAGTAGGAAAATTTCACTTAAGAAGTTTTAAGGTTACTGTCAGAGGTGTGATGTTCATTTGACAAGAGTGGAATAGTTTATGTGGACTTGTCATTTTATAGATGAGAATGACAAGTGAAGTTTTTACTCCACAGGGGATTGTGATTGAGTCTATCATTAGAGGTTTAGTATTAACATAGTTAAGAGTAAGTTAGGGATTAGTGAGAACACTGTTAAAGGTGTGATATCAACCTAACAATGATTTCAAGTAGACCTGCCATTCTATTGACGAGAATAATAAGTAAGACTAAACCCGTCGGGGACCTAAGTATTTCTTTACCATCAGATGTGTGATATTAACTTAACATATTGGATTGAATCTTATCAGAGGTGTGATATTAACTTGATAAGGACGTGAGATAGATGTTTACTGTTAACGTGACAAGTCTGTGCTTATTTCACCTGGAAAATGGATACAGGTATTTTTATGGTCCTACCATTCCATGGGAGGGATTGGTAAGGGATTTTGGAGAGGAAGATGGGAACAAATCCCTTAGGATTTTTAGCAAACCCTCAACTATCAACGGATTTTGTATGACTTTACCAACTACCGTTTGAGGTGGGCTAACCATGCTATTCTCCTTAGCATGATGAGTTGTTGAGGACTTATGTTGGACTTAAAAGCCTGCATTTCCTCTATCGTTAGCCTTCAGAGGCATCAGATTTTGATAGATAAACTAGAGAAGAGTAGCAAAGCTAAAACCAAAGTTTTACACTTAAAAGCCATGCATTTGATGTAGCCAGTGTTCAGTCAGCTCGGCAATGATCGATCCTAATGTGATCCACTGAAGGAAAAAGCTTTTCTTTGGCGCTCTTTCAAACATTTTAGATCTGAAAGTTTTAATCAGAGGTGTAATATTAACCTAATCATGAGAAGAATCCTGTTAAGGATAGTACTTCTTCAAGAACCTGTCGTTGATCGGTATCATAAGCATATCGCCGTCTAGGGTTATGAGGCGGTATACTCCATTCGAGTAAACTTACTCTATTACAAATGGTCCTTCCTATTTGGGCTGAAATTTCCCTTTTGTCTTATGTGTCATCGCCATGGGTTATCTGACAGCTAAGACAAGGTCACCTTTTTAAAAGTTCGCTCCTTGACTTTCTTGTTGAAAGTTCTGAAAATTCGAGCATGATAAAGCTCGATTTGATGTTGAGCTTGCCGGCATTTATCGTCCAAAGCTTCCAGCTCCTGGAGTCACAGTCGATGCTTCTCCTCATTTGTCATCTCCGTTGTCAAGGCAATGCGTACAGATGAGATCTGAATTTCTAGTGGGAGTACGGCTTCACACCCATATACCAAAGAGAATGGTGTAGCTTTCGTCGGGGTTCTCACTGTTGTGCGATAAGTCCATAAGCATTCACCTAACTTATCATCCCAGTCGCGATGGCTCTTCGAGATGAACTTCTTGGGGAGTTTCCCAATGGTCTTGTTAAAAGCTTCTGTAAGGCCGTTAGCAGCTGGATAGTATGCTATTGAAGACACACTCTGGATCCTGAACTTGTTGCAGAATCTTTGAAATGCTAGGCTAACAACTGAAGCCCATTATCATAAACAATCCGTCGTGGCACGCCAAAGCAGTAGACCACGTGATATTTAATAAATTTGATCACGTCAGATGTCTTTAACTCCCTCAAGGGGATAGCCTTAGCTCATTTTGAGAAGTAATTGATTATGGCTAAGGTAAACCGGTGTCCTTTGGATGAAGGAGGGCTAATAGGACCAACCACATCTATTCCCCACCTCTCGAATGGCCAGGAAGAAGTTGTAGGGAGAAGATGTCTTGGTGCCTGGTGAATAAAGTCACCATGGATCTAACAGGCAAGGCATCGCTTAGCATAAGCGATGCATCTGGGATCATCGTTAGCCAATAATATCCCAGTCTTCAGAGTCAATCCCCAAGTTTTGGATCAGATTGGTGAGCTCTGCGCATACTGTTATAAGCCACATACTGTCATGAGCCTCTTTGAGTGTTCCTGTGCCTTTTTATGTTATAAGCAGCGGAGGAGGATCCATCATGCTATGGCGATACAGTATTCTTGTGATCACATTGTAGTAAAATTTTGGGGCTTTTCTTCTAATGGCAGCCGCCTCTTCAGGGTCATCAGGCAGAATGTCGTACAATGCGTAGTCGATGTACGAGAATCGCCAATCTTTGAGCTCTGGACCTACTGAAGTCTCTAAGGCTTCTTTGACTTGAAGGTTCTCTACTGGAATTTGATCTTCTTTAGGACGAATCTTGGACAGTACAGGTCATGACTATAGACGAGTACTTTCTCTGCCTCTTCAATTGGAAGGGCCAAAGAAGCGGCGAGACACGCCAGCCCATCTACATGCGCATTTTACTAGCGAAGTACATGGTCGATGTAGAAGCTTCTTAACCTCTCCGCCATGTAGATGGTTGTGTTGTGATAGGGTATTAAGTCTTCGTGTCTAACTTCATACTCCCCGCAAACCTAATTACTAATGAGCTTTGAATCACTGTACGCTTCAAGGTTTTTAACACCAATCTCATCGGCGATTTGCGTCCTGATCAAGAGAGCATTGTATTCCGCTACATTATTGGAACATGGCTCAGTTAATGAGAATGCACGTCTGATTACGTAGTTCTGTGGGGAGACAAGTACTACCCTCACTCTTGCTAAAAATTTTCCTTGAGAACCCATTCTTAATGTGTCATCGAAGAAGAGTTGCCACACCTGCCCTTCGAAAGACGTCTGGGTCAAGCAAACTTCAGCGACCTTATCTGAGAGATCTTTATAAAGTTTGATCATTCTTGGATCTAGATGCTCAACTAAGAAATCTGCCACTGCCTGTCCCTTCACAACTTTTTATGGTAAGAATTGTATCTCATATTGGGAGAGCAATATGGCCCATTTGCCAATTGATCGTTCAGTGATGATGATTTTGTCGTAAGCAATCTTAAAGGATTGACTTTTGATATGACGTGTATGGTTTGGCCCACCAAATAGTGTCGCATCTTTTGGATGGAGAATACCAATGCCAAGCATTATTTTTTGATCGGGTTGTATCGATGTTCAGCTTCGATCATTGTTCTACTCAGATAATGGATTGCCTGCTATGTCCATGATCATTATTCTGAGCTAACAAATCTCTTAGAGAATGATCCATAACTTGAACGTATATCAGGAAAGATTTTTCTGACACCAGATTGTATGGATCATTCTCTAGGAGCTTTACTAGCCAAGAATATAAGGATGTGAGTAGGCAATCTATTACCTAAGTAGAACAATGATCGGAGCTGAACATCGATACAACCGAATCGAAAAAGAACGCTTGGCATTGAATTTCGCCGTCTAAAAGAAATGATACTACTTGGTGGGCTAAACCATACAAATTATATCAAAAGTCAATCTCTTAAGATTGCTTAAGATGAAGCCATCATCACTGAATAGTCGATTGGCAAAATGGGCTATATTGTTGTTCCAATATGAGATGCAATTCCTGCCATAAGAAGCTGTAAAGGGACAGGCAGTGGCAGACTTCTTAGCTAAGCATCCGGATCCAAGAATGACCACGCGTTATGAAGATCTCCCACACGAGGTTGCTGAAGTTTGCTTGACCCAGACGTCTTTTGTAGAACAGGTGTGGCAACTCTTCTTCAATGGTGCATCAAGAATGGGTCTTCAAGGAAATATCATAGCAGGAGTGGGGGTAGTACTTGTCTCCCCACATAACTACGTAATCCTTCATGCATTCTCATCAACTGAGCCGTGTTCTAGCAATGTAGTAGAGTACAATGCTCTCTTAATCGGGATGCAAATCACTAATGAGATTGGCGTTAAAAATCTTGAAGCCTACGGTGATTCAAATCTCATCGTTAAGCAGGTTCGCGGGGAGGACGAAGTCAGATATGAAGACTTAGTACCCTATCACAACGTAACTATCCACATGGCAGAGAGGTTCAGAAACTTCTACATCGATAATGTACCTCGCCAGCAAAATGCACATGCAGATGCACTGGCATCCCACGCTGCTTCCTTGGCTCTTACAACTGGAGTGGTAGAGAAAGTATTCGTCTACAGTCATGACTTGTACTGTCCAAAACTCACCCTAAAAAATGATCAGATTCCAATAGAGAACCTTAAAGAAACTCTAGAGACTTCGGCAGGTCTAGAGCTCAGAGATTGGCAATTCCCGTATATCGACTACGCATTGTACGACATTCTGCCTGATAACCCTAAAGAGGCGACTGCCATTAGAAGGAAAACCCCTAAATTCTACTACAATGCGATCACAAGAACACTGTATTGCTGATCGCATGATGGAATCCTCCTCCGCTGCTTGTCACATAAAGAGGCACAGGAAGCACTCAAAGAGGCTCATGACGGTATGTGTGGAGCTCACCAACTTGGTCCAAAACTTGGAGATTGGCTTGAAGACTTAGATATTATTAGCTAAAGATGTTCCCTGACACCATCGCTTACGCTAACCGATGCCACGCTTGTCAGATCCATGGTGACTTCATTTGTCAAGCACCAGGACATCTTCATCCTACAACTTCTTTCTAGCCATTTGAGATGTGGGGAATGGACGTGGTTGGTCCTATCAACCCACCTTAATCCAAAGGACACTGGTTTATCTTAATCATAACTGATTACTTCTCTAAGTAGGTAGAGGATATCCCCTTGAGGGAGGTAAAGACATCTGACATGATCAATTTCATTAAACATCACGTGGTCTACTGCTTTGGCGTGCCACGATGAATTATCCATGATAATGGGCCTCAGTTCGTCAGCCAAGCATTCCAAAGATTCTGTAAGAAGTTCAGGATTCAGAGTGTGTCTTCAATAACATACTATCAAGCTGTTAATGACCTTGACGAAATCTTCAACAAGACCATTGGGAAACTTCTCAAGAAATTCGTCTCAAAGAGCCAATGCAAGTAGGATGATGAGCTAGGTGAATGTTTATGAGCTTATCGCACAACAGTGAGAACCCTGACGAAAGCTACACCGTTTTCTTTAGTATACAGGTGTGAAGTTATACTCCCATTAGAAATCCAGATCCCATCTCTATGCATTGCCTTGACAATGGAGATGACAAATAAGTGATTTGTCTCTAATATTGCATAATTTTCATTACATTCTCATATTTATTTGATGTAAAATTCTGCTAATAAAGCTTTGCTTGCTTAATCCTAGGTCCATGGTGTGCAAATGAAAAAGAAGACCCTAAGCCACCATTTAATGGGTGATTAAAGGCCTACCAAGTAGCCATTGACTTTAGGGAGGAGATTTTTGTCAGCACAGGACATCAAATCACGAATCTAGGAGATCCACCTGATAGGAGACAGATGGGACGGCACTAGCAGGAAGCCAGGCGCGCGCCGCCCGAGTATTGCCACGGAAAATTTGATCGGTAAAAAGCAAACACAAGAATAAGTAAGAAGAGTATCGGTCGATGTTACTGCTTTTGCGATTCTTCCGTAGCAGTGAAGTGGTTATACGGGTCGTATCCACAAGGAGGGAGAGCGATGAAAGCTTGATGCGGCTTCTTTGTTCAAGAGAAGAGAAAGATCTTTGTTTCAATTAAAGAAATAGAAAATGAAAACAAGTTGGTTTCAAGAATTGTTTGAAAATGATTTGGTGGTTTGTAAAGTTGGATTGTTTTAATGGTAAAAACGCATGGCTAACTTTCTACTAATTGCTCTCACTAATCCCTAAAGTCTTGTAGATGTAGCCTCAGGATGGATCATAGCCAAGCATAACCCTTATGCATAGGAACTATTCACGTGAAAATCAAGTGAAAGTTCTTCCTATAACTTAGCTTAACACGGCAAAAACTTGGACATTCCCTTATCAAGATCCAATAAAAGGAGAGAATAAGGGAAGACACAAGTACACTAATTGTATCGGCAAAGTTAAAAGGAAAATCTCTAACTTACAACAACAAGTAAAGTACACAACTCATAGATCATCAAAAACCATTAAGTAAGAAATATAAGAAAGTAATACTTGTAGGTAAGTTAGAGTTAGAACCCTCGTCTTAAGATGCGATAGCTCTCGTTTGCATGCGATAGCTCTCGTTTGCACAAGGCTTGTTTGACACTATTGACTCATTTGGGTTATCAATCAAGTTGTTAGAGATTAGTGGGTTAGTAGTTAGTTAGCCATGCAATGGAAGAGTTAGTTAGACATGATAGTAAAAGAAACAACAAAAGAAAAGGGGTAAAGAGAAAGGGAGTTACACTACAAGAAAGTAAAAGAAAAGAAGTGAAGAGAAAGGAAGTTACACTACAATAAGGAAGTAAAAGTAAATGGCAAAGACAAGTAAATGGAAAGAAGAAAGAGAAGTAGTTACTTGTATTAGCTTGTCAAGAAGTAGTTACTTGTATTATCTTGTCACCTTCAAATACAACACTTACACACTCTCTCTCTTTCATTCTAATGGCTAAACTAAAACTAGAAGAAGAAGGAAACAACAACAACTATAACTCCTAGAAACAAAGCAACAATATAACTCTAAACTCTGAAAATGCCCAACTGAAGACCCCTGGGGGGTATTTATAGGCACCAGGGGAAAGGGGGCCAGGGGGCAACCCTTGGCCCAAAGCCCGGGCACGCGAGCACCCGTATTGCCGCAGAAACGCGGCCTTGGCCGCGTTTCTACGGCAATTGATAGGAAGTAAAAAGTGCATATTTATCATCACATTTACCATCATATTTCCCTATTTATTCTTTTATTAAGCACTGCTACTAATATTTTATTGTTTAATGTGTGCAGGCCTTGAGTAATTAAAAAAATAAAGAAATAAAGCACAAGTGAAGCCCAAAAGCCCAAGAATCTCACAAGCCCACATGCAAAATTAATTGTAGTAATTTAGAAGTTTCTGCCTTATCTAACCTAATCTAAACTAGGATTTTAAAATCTAAGGGAGGAAGAGGAAGGATAAAATATAACCCCTAATTGCTAAAAGGAGGAGGAAAGGGATAAGATGGACTTCTACTTAAATCTAGTTGCTTGCAATACAAGAATAAAGATAAAAGCTTAAAGATAAAGAACAAATCCTTTTATAAATTCGGATTTGTGATAACTTGCTTCCCAAGTTATCTCGAGTTCTCAAGATATAAGGTGTGAAAACAAAATCCAGAAGGAGGAGCCTAGATGAACGGACCAGAAGAGGCCACGCAAGAAAGCACGTGGCTATTGGCCATGCTATTGCCGCGGAAACGCGGCTACGTTTCCGCGGCCATTTGGATGAAGTTGGTTACGGGTTTTCGTGAAAGAGTTGTACTGGGACTCTACTTCCTATACCTCATATAAATAACCCTGCAGAGCAACAGAGATGGGGATCCGAGACTGAAGCTTAGGGTTTTTCTTTAGATTTTTCCACTTTCCAAAATTTCTTGTATTTTCGTTTTGGTATTTGAAGAAGAATATTTTGAAGAAGGAGAGGAGCTTTGTAATTGGTCAGTGACATCCAATAAAAAGTTACTCATTCTTCTTTGCAATTCAATTCAGTTTTTCTGCTTAGATTAATTATTTTGTCTTCTTTTCGTTTTCATGCAATTTTTCTTATTCAACATAAAAATTGAAAATAAAATAAAAAAATGAATAACTAAATTAAACCTATAGTTTGCTAATCTGTCGATCAACCCTTGTTTAGTTTAAAAGGTGAATTGATTGATATCTATTATTTTTAGAAACCCTAGGATTAAAATGGTCTTCTTGAAGATGAATCGATGATTAGGTTTACTTTAATTCAGGTTGCACTTTTAAATGATTCTTCATAGTTCATACTTAAAAACTTTGATAGCAAAATTTTAAGTAAAAAAACTTCTCTTATGAGATGCTTTGAAATTAGGATGAACAAATGTTTAATCTTTATTAGTGCACACTAGTTAGGGTTCCAACATTATTATTCATCTTTCTTGATTATCAATTAATAACCTAGGATGGATGCTTATTCATTCAATATGATATTTACTCTTTGAGACTAACACCATGGGTTGTGGTAGATGATTAGTAAACTATACTTCTTAAACTTGATCAAATCTAATCAATCTCTCTTTTTCTTTTCCAAGCGAATTACAGAGATGATCATTCCGAAACGCTTCCATCGCATCCTTCCCTGTGGATCGACCGGTCTAACCTTTGCTATGTGGTTACCTTGAAACGAGACTAAGATTTTCTAAACTATTTACAATATAATTTCCCGTTTCAACCAAAAATTTGGCGCCGTTGCCAGGGAAGGAACGACACTATATTCTCAAAAACTAATTCTTCTTTTTTTCCTCTGCCCTAGAAGGAAGAGCAACAGAGGCCACTATTTATTTGTGCAAACGCGGCAATAGCTGCGTTTCCGCGGCTATAGTAAGGAACTACTGATCCAAATTTTGCAGGTTGCTGCAAATTGCAATGTTCTGTTTACTGCTTTGATAATTTTTCTCTGTGATCACCCTACATACTGGTAACTAATTAACAGTAACCTATTGGTTGATAAATAAAAAAAATTAGACTCTTGCATCATAGGCACATGTCTCTTTAAATTTTCTTAATTTTTGTTGAAGAGTGCTAGCGACAAGGTACGTTCGCATTGCATACAGACTAGGAATCACCTTTGGCTGATTTATTACTTTTGAGTGAATACTTGTCTATTGCTTTACACGTGCACTAAATCAATTTAAGAGCAAATCCCATAAACAAGATAAAGTGGGGATTTCATAACCCTTCCTTGGCCCACAAATCATCTCCGTCGCACTCACAACCTTAACCCTAAAATAAAAATTGACTAGACGTTGGCCTTAGGTTAACTCGGACTCATTAGGAGATAGGCTGAAGGAGGAAGTTGTTTGAAATTAACTCTCGCCAAATCGGTGCCTAGGAAGGGGATTAAGGGTTGAAAGCTCGAAGATTGGTGGTTACTTAATTAAGGAACGTCTTTGATGGATAACCTCCCACGGATCTTGCCACCTACCTGGCCGATTAACTTGTGGTTAAGGTCGGCAATATACCTGCTAAAGACAGTCTAAAGTTAGGAGTCGTCTAGGTCAAGGCTTACCCTAGAATAGGATTTTTGATTATTTTTTCTCTTTCTTGATTGATTGGGTGAACTTATTTGTTAACTGTACATGTCAGCTTGGTCGAGAGACTCAGTCACATCTAGACTAACTAGGACCAGTTCACCACCCGAACAAAAACCTGATTCACACATGGCACAACCATCATCACTGCAAGATAGGTTCTATCCTATTAGGACCTCTTCCATTTTTCATTCAGTTACCCTATGAAGGTGTTGACCAATTTGAGCTCAACCCACAATAGATGAACACTCTTCCCAAATTTCATGGACTTGAATCCGAGGATGCATAACTTTTTCATAAGGAAATTTGAAGAAGTATGTTTAATGATGAAAATACCCTGCTAGGAGTAGATGCCATCAAATTACGGTTTGTTCCATTCTCTTTGAAAGACGTAGCAAAGAAATGGCTCTACAGTCTAGAGGCCGGTTTCATATCCTCATGGGGTAATTTCGTCAAAGCCTTGTTAAAGAAGTTTTATCCCGTTCACAAGACTGCACTAATTAGGAAAAATATCTTACAGTTTAAGCAAACAGTCAATGAACCTTTTTGGAAGTATTTCGAACGTTTTAAGGACCTCTTACCCAATGCCCTCACCATGGGATAGAGAAATGGCGACTTTGTCAAGCTCTTTATGATGGATTAGAATATCAAACAAAAGCCCTATTAGAATCCATGTGCCAAGGGGGATTTTTGAAAAAGAACGAAGATGAAGGATGGTTATTATATGAAGAATTGGCTGATAATACCATTCAATGGGAGCCAACTCCGAAAAAATTTAGGACTAATGACCCAGCTCTTCTAAAGGAGGTGTCCATTCCATTGAGGCTAACATAGCTACTGAAGCTAAACTAGTTATTGTGATGCGAAGACTAGAAGCTCTTGAAACTAAAGAACCAATCTTAGTGAACCAAGTCAGTCCAACACCTTCGGCGGGCTGTACTTATTGTCAAGACATGAACCATGTGTTCGAGGAATGTCCCGTCTTTATAGCTCATCAAACTTTGCCCGAGCATATGAGTGCGGTCTTCACAAGGCCCGTTAACAATCCATATTCATCCACATATAATCCCGGTTGGAGAAATCACCCAAATTTCTCATGGGGCCCAAAAAACAATGATCACACAAGGCCCAAATTCTCCAACAATTTTCAACAATCTCCTTATCAACAAAATTATCCCAATCAAAATCCTTCACCTTCTTTCCAAAATTCACATATGAAAACAAGACTCTCCAATATGGAAAGAAAGGTGGACACTCTAGTTAAGAGCCAAGACACACTAGCTCAAGTCTTGACTAGGATAAAGATGCAACTAAATCAAAAGAAAGACAAAAGGGAACTCTACCAAGTCAACCATTGCCAAACCCTAGAAATCCTAGGCAAGCCAATGAGGCTCAAGACCCAAACCAGTGTAACTTGGTTCATACATTGAGATCAGAAAAACAAGTTGATAATCAAGTATCCATGCCACAGGACTTAGCTCAATTGTCCATTCCATCTAGTTCACTCCATCTCCACAAAACTCCAAAGAAACTGAAGTTGACAAGTTAGCAAAACAAGTGCACCAACCTATAGCCCCATTTCCAAATAGGCTCAGAAGTAATAATAATGCACATATGGAGAAACTACTCGAGGTGTTTAATCAAGTTAGACTTAATATACCACTTCTTGATGCAATCCAACAGGTCCCTAGTTATGCCAAATTCCTTAAGGACATGTGCACCAAGAAAAGAAAGACAAATGTGCCTTAGAAGGTTTTTCTAGCCACTAACATTAGTGAGCTATTGTCCAACCAGATCCTAGTCAAGTACAAGGACCCTGGTTGCCCCACCATATCTTGCACAATAGGTCGAGCTGAAATTAGTCGAGCACTCCTCGATTTAGAAGCAAGCATTAATTTGCTTCCCTTCTCCGTATATCAGCAACTTGGCTTAAGCGAACTCAGCCCAACTCAAGTTACGATCCAATTAGCTAATCGATCAATTAAAGTTCCAAAGGGAGAAATCAATGATGTCCTTATACGTGTAGGAGAATTCATTTACCTAGTCGATTTCGTTGTTTTAGAGACACAACCTGTGTCTAATCCTAGGTCCCAAACTCCCGTCATCTTAGGACGTCCGTTCCTAGCAACCGCTAACGCAATCATAAATTATAGAAACGGATCCATAAGATTGATTTTTGGAGACATGACCAAGGAAGTCAATGTTTTCAACTTAGGTAAACACCCCTACGACATAAACGACCAACCCTTTGAGGTTAACTTCATTGAATATATGACTAGTGAGCACAAAGAGAAGATCACACTAGAATCAAAGGATAAGGAAGAGTCAGAATCTAGTGATCTCAATCTTGATGAGATTGAGTGGGCAGCCAGTCCAAGTTCTATAGAGATGGAGAATTTAAGCTTAACACCTACACCCATCGAGCCACCTCCTTCCTTGGAGTTAAAAACCTTGCCTAAACATCTTAAGTATGCCTACCTTGGTGAACAAGAGACGTTACCAGTCATAGTTGCCTCTAATTTGACTAATAGGCAAGAGGAAGACCTATTGGCAACCCTTAGGAGACATAGGAAAGCCATTGGTTGGACTATGGCCGATATCAAGGGACTAAGCCCTAAAAATCTAGCATAGAATCCATCTAAATGAAGGGGTTAAACCAAAGAGGGACCCACAACATAGGCTAAACCTGCTCATGCAAGAGGCTGTACAAGGCGAAATAATGAAACTGTTGGATAATGGGATCATTTATCCCATTTCCAATAGCCAATGGGTCAGCCCTGTGCACGTGGTCCCTAAGAAGTCCAGTTTTATTATGGTGGAAAACGATAAGTAAGAGTTAGCGCAAACACGACTACCTACAATGGCTCGAGTATGCATAGACTATCGCAAGTTGAACGCTGCTACTAGAAAAGACCATTTTCTCCTCCCATTTATCGACCAAATGCTGGAATGATTAGCGGGCCATGAGTATTACTATTTCTTGGACGGTTACTCAGGGTATAACCAAATCCCAGTAGCCTCAGAGGACCAAGAAAAGACAACATTCACGTGTCCATTTGGGACGTTTGCCTATCGCCGAATGCCTTTCGGCCTATGCAATGCCCCCGTCACATTCCAACATTGCATGTTGAGCCTTTTATCCGACATGGTTGAGCACTTCTTGGAGATCTTCATAGACGACTGCTCCGTCTATGGAAACTCGTTTGATCAATGTCTACATCACTTAGAGTTAGTGCTAAAACGGTGCACCGAAAAGAACTTGACCCTAAATTGGGAAAAATGCCACTTTATGGTGCAGTATGGGATTGTCTCAGGTCATGAGATATCTAGGAAAGGGATCAAAGTAGATAAGGCTAAAATGGAAATCATAGCCAAACTCTCAATTTCACGATGCGTGAAAGACATTCGTTCTTTCTTAGGACACGTCGGGTTTTACCGTAGGTTCATTATGGATTTTAACAAAATTGCTAGACCCCTTACAAACCTTTTAGCCAAAGACGTGCCCTTCATGATGATAGCGCATGGGAGAAGCTAAAATTGGAACTTATCTCTGCACCTATTATTTCACCTCCGGACTGGTCCAAACCCTTTGAGATCATGTGTGATGCCTCTGATTTTGCGATAGGCGCTGTCTTAGGACATCATAAAGATAACAAGCAACACGTGATCTATTATTCAATTTGGACACTCAATGATACCCAAGTGAACTAAACTACAACCGAGAAAGAATTCGTGGCAGTAGTGTTCGCTTTGGAGAAATTCCCTCCATGCCTACTTGGGACCAAAATCACAATATTCACTGACCATTCTGCACTTCGATACCGAATGCTCAAAAAGGATGCGAAGGCCCGACTCATTCATTAGATCCTCCTCCTTTAAGAATTTAATCTCGCAATTCGAGATAAAAAGGGTATCGAAAATATCGTTGCAGACCATCTCTCACGTGTGCCAAACGCACCTTCTGACGAACTGCCCATCAAGGATAACTTTGCCGATGAACAACTTCTAGCCATCTCTACGGAACCATGATTTGCCGACATAGTTAATTAATTAGTCACAAACCAAACACCATCTAGTTGGTCAAAACAGGATAGATACCGATTATTATCTCAAGTCCGGTATTTCATATGGGAGGACCCTTACCTCTTCAAATATTATAGCAATCAAATAATTAGGATATGTGTTCCCAACGAGAAAACTAGAAGCGTTCTAGCCTTTTGTCACGAATTTGCTTGCGGTGGACACTTCGGTCCCCGCAAAACAGCAGAAAAGGTCCTACAGAGTGGCTTCTATTGGCCACTTTGTTTAAAGACGCATTTGACTTTTGCAAAACTTGCACAAGATGCCAAATGATAGGAAGGATTTCAAAACATAATATGATGTCCCTAAATCTAATTCTAGAAGTAGAACTCTTTGATGTTTGGGGCATTGATTTTATGGGTCCCTTTCTTATTCATTTGGGCACCAATACATCTTGTTGGCTGTAGATTACGTATCCAAATGGGTTGAAGTCATCCCTTGCAAGACAAATGACAACAAAGTTGTTGTCAAATTCTTAAAAGAAAACATCTTCTCACGCTTTGGAACCCCTTGTGCCATAATTAGTGATAATGGTACACTTTTTTGCAATAGAACTTTTGAAGCTTTGCGAAAATATGCCATAACACACAAGTTATCTACACCGTACCATCCTCAAACCAGTGGGCAGGTAGAAGTTTCAAATAGGCAAGTTAAGCTTATCTTGGAGAAAACTGTGAATCAAAAGGACTGGTCCACCAAATTGGTAGATGCCTTATGGATGTATAGGACTGCCTTTAAAACGATTCTAGGAATGTCTCCTTATAGATTAGTCTTTGGAAAGGCTTGCCACCTTCCTGTTGAGATAGAGCACCGAGCCTTATGGGCAATTAAGCAGCTGAATTTTGATCTAGATAAGGCTGGTGAACTTCAAAAATTGCAAATTTCTAAACTTGAGGAGTTAAGAAACGAGGCATATGAAAATGCAAAAATTATGAAAGATAGGGTTAAGATTTTTCATGATAAGTTCATCACGAGAAAAACTTTTGTGAGCACCGAGCCTTATGGGCAATTAAGTAGCTGAATTTTGATCTAGATAAGGCCGGTGAACTTCGAAAATTGCAAATTTCTAAACTTGAGGAGTTAAGAAATGAGGCATATGAAAATGCAAAAATTATGAAAGATAGGGTTAAGGTTTTTCATGATAAGTTCATCACGAGAAAAACTTTTGTCCAAGGACAAAAAGTCTTACTCTATAACTCTAAACTTCATCTCTTTCCCGAAAGTTTAAAATCAAGAGGGACAGGGCCTTTCATTGTTAAGACTGTGTTTCCACATGGAGCTATAGAGATATACGACCCTAAAAATGGAAATATATTCAAGGTAAATGGTCAACGTCTGAAACCATTTTTGAAATCAGTACCAGAAGCAAATGCAGCCATGTGTCTTTTTGACCCAATGTATCGGTAACTCTACCTCTCTGCCAGTTCATTTCATGCATTTAAACATACATACATTGGGGACAATGCATGAGATAAGTGTGGGGGAGGGTACTAACCATTTGCAAATATATATATATATATATATATATATATATATATATATATATATATATATATATATATATATATATATAGTTGACAAAGGAGATAATATTTTGACTTATCTTTTGAAAGAAATCCAAGTTAATCTTAAGAATTAGGAAAATCATGATTAGGATTTCTAAAAACTTAGTCAAAATAAAATAAATTGTTGGATTTTTTTTAGGTATAGGAGGAAAAATTGAATAATTAATTAGTCTTGATTTTTACCATAATGAAATATACATTCCTAATACACTTCCACATCTAGGATTCTAAGACAAAGACTCTAGTGCCTTATAAAGAATAAAAATATATATATATATAATAGAGTTCACTAATTAAGATGAATACATGTGCCTCAAGAAGCATAAGTATTCACGTCTAAAGGTGATTTTATAAATTAAGACCTTGGTTTTGTGGCCTAGTTCACTTGAGTCCTTAAGTTCATGGAGTGCTTTCTCACCCGGTGCCCTAAAACCGATTGGTTTGGGAGCCACCGACCTTAGGCTCGCTACATGGGTGAATTAGAAAGCCTAAGAAAATCAAGAAATATTATCTATATATGTACTAACACATCTAATAGTCAATTAGTTAGGTATGAGGGTCTCAAGAAGCCTTGATACTTATACAAAAAAAAAATTAGATGAGTTATAAATATAAAAAAAGGGGAGAAAATAATAATAAAGAGGCATGAGAGTCCAAATTAAAGAATCTCAAGTAAAGATTCACAAGGATGCATATGACTTAGGGTAACGAAAGAGATTATACAAAAATTCTATTTTAATCCTTACCTAAAATTGATAACAAATTATTGTATAAAGACTAAGTTCAAGAATGAATAAAGTGATAATCCTAAAACTTATAGATTACTTAGTTTCTTCAAATGTATTTCAAATATTTCTTTCCTTTTTCAAAATATAATAAATAAATAAATAATAAAATAAATAAATTAATTAAATCTCTAACATTTTTCTTTTATGGATTTTGTGGGTGTAATCTGCTAAAAACCCTCATGAGACAACACTTGTTCTCTAGGGGTAACCTAGAGGCTTAACAGCTTGTTGCATATGCTAAGTGCAACCGTGATTCCTACGAAAGTGAGTTGGATGGGTTAGTTTTTATTTTTAATTTTTACTCGAGGACGAGCAAAAAGATAAGTGTGGGAGTGTGATAGGTAGTAAAAAGTGCATATTTATCATCACATTTACCATCATATTTCCCTATTTATTCTTTTATTAAATACTGCTACTAATGTTTTATTGTTTAATGTGTGCAGGCCTTGAGTTATTAAAAAAATAAATAAATAAAGCACAAGTGAAGCCCAAAAGCCCAAGAATCCCACAAGCCCACATGCAAAATTAATTGTAGTAATTTAGAAGTTTCTACCTTATCTAACCTAATCTAAACTTGAATTTTAAAATCTAAGGGATGAAGAGGAAGGATAAAATAGAACTCCTAATTGCTAAAAGGAGGAGAAAAAGGATAAGATGGACTTCTACATAAATCTAGTTGCTTGAAATACAAGGATAAAGATAAAAGCTTAATGATAAAGAACATATCCTTTTATAAATTTGGATTTGTGATAACTTGCTTCCCAAGTTATCTCGAGTTCTCAAGATAGAGGTGTGAATACAAAATTCAGAAGGAGAAGCCCAGATGAACAGACCAGAAGAGGCCACGCATGAAAGCGTGTGGCCATTGGCCACGCTATTGCCGCGGAAACGCGGCTATGACCGCGTTTTCGTGGCCATTTGGATGAAGTTGGTTACGGGTTTTCGTGGAAGAGTTGTACTGGGACTCTACTTCCTATATCTCCAATAAATACCCCTGCAGAGCAACAGAGATGGGGATCCAGAGACTGAAGCTTAGGGTTTTTCTTTAGATTTTTCCTCTTTCCAAAATTTCTTGTATTTTCGTTTTTGTTATTTGAAGAAGAATATTTTGAAGCAGAGGAGCTTTGTAATTGGTCAGTGACATCCAATAAAAGGTTACTCATTCTTCTTTGCAATTCAATTCAGTTTTTCTGCTTAGATTAATTATTTTGTCTTCTTTTTCTTTTTCATGCAATTTTTCTTATTCAACATAAAAATTGAAAATAAAATAAAAAATGAATAACTAAATTAAACCTATAGTTTGCTAATCTCTCGATCAACCCTAGTTTAGTTTAAAAGGAGAATTGATTGATATCTATTATTGTTAGAAATCCTACGATTAAAATTGTCTTCTTGAAGATGAATCGATGATTAGGTTTACTTTATTTCAGGTTGCACTTTTTAAATGATTCTTCATAGTTCATACTTAAAAACTTTGATAGCATAATTTAAGTAAAGAATTTCTCTTATGCTATGCTTTGAAATTAGGATGAACGAATGTTTAATCTTTATTAGTGCACACTAGTTAGGGTTCCTACATTATTATTCATCTTGCTTGATTATCAATTAATAACCTAGGATGGATGCTTATTCATTCAATATGATATTTACTCTTTGAGACTAACACCATGGGTTATGGTAGATGATTAGTAAACTATACTTCTTAAACTTGATCAAATCTAATCAATCTCTCTTTTTCTTTTCCAAATGAATTACAGAGAAGATCGTTCTGAAATGATTTCATCGCATCCTTCCCTGTGGATCGACCCGTCTAGCCTTTGCTACACGGTTACCTTGAAACGAGACTAAGATTTTCTAAACTATTTACAATACAATTTCCCGTTTCCACCAGCAATGCTGGGGCGGCGCGCCTGACTTCCTGCTAGGTGCCGTCCCGTCGTCTCCTGTCAGGTAAATCTCCTAGATTCGTGATTTGATACCCTGTGCTAACAAAATCTCCTCCCTAAAGTCAATGGCTACTTGGTAGGCCTTTAATCACCCATTAAATGGTGGTTTAGGGGTCTTCTTCTTCATTTGCACACCATGGACTTAGGATAAAGCAAGCAAAGCTTTATTAGCAGAATTTTACATCGAATGTGATGAAAATTATGCAATATTAGAGACTAATCACACCCCCACACTTATCTTTTTGCTCGTCCCGAGGAAAACAAAAATAAAGAAATTATTACACCACTTTCGCAGGTCATGCGATTGCACTGAGCATGTGCAACAAGCCTTTAAACCTCTAAGTTTTCCTTAGGGGAGGAGTGTTGTCTCCTGAGGGTTTTCAGCAGATTGCACCCACAAAATCCCGTAAGTGAAAGAATATTTAAGTGTTAGCAAATCTCTTTCAAGAAAAAGAACTTTCAATCATCTAAGTAAAAATGACCGAATTGTGTAAGAATTAGGTTCAACCCTCATAAGTCCTCCTACACTTTAGCCTTTATAAAAGAAGAAATTATGGTTTTTCTTTAAATTTAGAAAGGATCTTATACTTCTAACTCATTCTGTTATTTTGCTTTAGATAGATATGCATAATGTGTAAGTATGATGCTTGGAATTTTTCAACTCAACTTTGAATATCATTAAATTTTATTAATATTTATTTATTATTCTTGATTTCATTAGGCTTTCTACTTTACTCATGTAGCACATATCAAACTGATGACTCCCAAACCAGATGGTTTTAGGGCATCAGGTGAAAAAACACCCCTCAGGTTAAATATGCAAGTAAAGTAAGCTACAAAATCAAGATTTACTATTATATATTGATTATTATTTTTTTGGCGTGAGTAATCATGCTTCTTGAGGCAATATTATCCAGCATTTTTTTTAGAGTCTCTAAATCCCAAGCATGTGTGTGTGGTTTATGCATATTCTGCTAAGGCTAAATAAAAGGTATGAGTTATTTTCCTTATCCCTCCTAACTCTTAGTCAAACCAATCTTTCTTGTTTATTTAGGTAAAAATAAAGATTCATTAATAAGGTTCCCTTAATTCTTATAACCTTTTGGTATTTTTATAAAGATTTTGAAATTTCTTTTTAATTTGGAGACTTTTTTTGGGGAAAAAAGAGAAGTAAAAGAAAAGAAAAAGTGTTAGCACCCCCCCCCCCCACACACTTATTAATGCATTGTCCTCAATGAATGTTTATGAAAATGTGAATGCAATAAATAGGGTGAAGAAATAATGTCACTGTTTTCGTTGACCCTGGCCGGCCAAGTACGAATAGGCAAAAGAAATGTCAAAAAAAATGTAGAAGGGGTAAGCATCTAAACAATTAGAAATATTTTTTTATATTATTATTATTATTTAATTGTTGTGGTTAGGTGTATGATGGGGCAAAAAGAGTCAGCACACTATCATCTGGAGTCATAGGCTCAGTGGTCAAGAAGGACATCAGTCTTTGCCCGTTCACTTTGAATTCCATGTTGTTCTTAGGGTCTACAATAATCACAGCACCATGTGGGAAAATGGTGCGCACAATGAACGGTCCAGACCAACGAGTCTTCAGAGCCTTGAGTTGTACAGCAGAATCTTATCTCCCAGAGCAAAGTTTTTCCGGGCTATGATCTGGTCATGGAAAAGTTTAGTTCTGCTTTTGGTGATTCGAGCATTCTCATAAGCTTCATTCCGTATCTCCTCTAATTCTGAGATCTACAGTCTCCTTAGCTCACCGGCCTTACTCAAATCAAAATTGAGCTGCTTAATGGCCCAGAGGGCACGGTGTTCTAATTCTACGGGCAGATGACAGGCTTTTTCGAATATGATTCTGTAAGGAGACATCCCAAGAACTGTCTTAAAAGCAGTGCGGTAAGCCCACAATGTATCGTTGAGTTTGACCGACCAATCTTTTCAGTTTTGTTTGACAGTCTTTTCTAAAATGAGCTTGATTTGTCGATTGGTGACTTCGACCTGCCATTTGTCTGGGGGTGATACGGAGTAGATAACTTGTGATTGATGGAATATTTTCACATCAGAGCTTCAAAAACTCTATTGCAGAAATGCGATCCATTATCACTAATTATCGCTCTGGTGGTGCCAAATCGGGAGAAGATATTTTCTTTAAGAAATTTGACAACCACTTTGTTGTAATTGGTCTTTGTTGGCACAGCTTCTACCCATTTAGAGATGTAATCGACAGCAACAAAAATGAATTGGTTGCTGAAGGAATTAGGGAATGGTCCCATGAAGTCGATACCCCAAACATCAAAAATTTCAACTTCCAGGATCGGGTTTAGAGGCATCACGTCTCTTTTTGAAATTTTCCCAATCTTCTGACAATTTGCGCATGACTTGCAAAAATGGTATGAGTCTTTGAACAAAGTGGGCCAATAAAACCCACTTTGTAGAACTTTCTCTGCAGTTTTGTAGGGACCGAAGTGTCCTCTGCATGCAAGGTCATGACAAAAGCTGAGCACACTCCTCTGTTCCTCCTCTGGTATGTATCATCGAATAATTTGGTCAGGACAATACTTAAAACGATATTATTCTTCCCAGAAGAAGTACCGTACTTGGGCAAAGAAGCGATATTGTCCAGTCAGCGGGTAATTATCCAGTGGCCAGGTAATTAACAATGTCCGCATACCAGGGTTCCTTAAGAATGGCCAGGATGTGCTCGTCTGGAAAATCCTCATTGATCGAAGCTTGTATGCTCGGTGCTTCAGAATTCGTGACAAATGTTCTACAACCACATTTTCTATACATCGTTTATCCCGAATTTCCAAGTTAAATTCTTGAAGCAAAAGGATCCACCGAATCAATCGGGCTTTTGCTTCCTTCTTGGTCATGAGGTATTTTAGTGCCGAATGATCCGTAAAAATCACCGTCTTCAAACCTAACAAGTGTTGGCCCAGAGGCCCTTCACTCTAAGTTTGATGATGATTAACTCATGTAGTTATTGTTTACTAATAATCTTGTGATATTTAGTTTCAGATATTTGACCAAGATATTAGTAGGCGATTAGCTTCAATAAAGGTGTTTTGGAGCTTTCACATGGTGATTCATGAGCTCGCGCATCAAGATCGCATCTAGCACTCGGTTGGAGTCAAGCTCATTTGCATCACGTTTGGATCGAGTCTACTTGGAGACGACGTTCTACAAAAAGACCTCGGTTTGTATTTAGTTTAGATTGTTTAGATCATTGTAAAGATTAGATAGTGTTGATATACTCAAGTTCAGAACACACACACAAGTTTAAAGTATCATGTTTGGTTTTTCAAATATATGGTTTTCATGAATAGATAGAATCAAAATAAGTTTACATGGTTTAATATATATTAGATTTGATCTATATACATCTATGCTTCATCTATTTAGAAAAACTTATTTTGATAGTCTATTTCATGAGTTTGGAGTTTTGTATTTAAACAAAACTTATCTTTGTATTTAATGTCAAAAATATAGATATAATAGCTTTCATGTATATTAGATTATATCCATATAAACATGCTTAAAAGTTGTTTCAATATCATGTTTTTGTACTTATAAGAGTTTTGGAGAAAACGTTTTTACATTTCAAAAATTCAAGTTTTGGAAAATACGATTTTTGGTTTAAGGTAAATTTTCAAGAACACATAAATGGTTCAAATTGTTTATAATATGTGTTGAATTTTTACCACACATATTTTTATTTCAAAGATATAATAAGAATTGATTTTTGTGAAATTTATGTGATTTTATAAGATTTTTTAGAAGGCAAAAACCCAAGTTTTTAATCCCTAAAAATTGGACCAGGCTGTCTGCCGGTCGACCAGACCGGTCAACTGAGGCAGAAGTGGGTCGACCGGTCCGATCGACCGACGTGCACAGAACGTGCACGCAGCCTAGGCTGGAGGCCGGTCGACTACCCGGTCGACCATCAGAGAGCTTCTGCTCTCTGGAAATGGCCCCGGTCGACCGGCAGAGAGCTCTGTTCTCTGTTTTCAGTGTCCGGTCAACCGGCCGTTGACCGGTGGCTCAACAGTCATAAATATGACCGTTGGCCGGTCGACCGCCCGGTTGACCGGAAGGGCAATTCTGCCCTTTCCAGCTACCAACGGGCGATTTGTTTTGGGGCTATATATACCCCATTTCTTGAGCTATTTCAGAAAAGTTTTTAGAGAGAAATTTTTCCCACCTTTACAAGTGTTTAATAGAAAGTTTTTAAAAGAGTTTTGGGTTTAAAGATTTGTTCTTTATTTGTTTTTATAAAGGGTTAGAAAAATCAAGAAAAGGAGAAGTCTTTGGGATTGGTTTTTGATCTTCATTTCCATAGCTATTCTAGAAGTTTTCCCAAGAGTTTTCCTTGTGTTTTTGATTTCCAAACTCTTTAGTTTTCTCATACTTGAGCCTATCATATCTATCCTATCTACTGGATCTTCTTTTAGTGAGAAAAAATTGGTTTGTGGTTGAGAGAGACCACCAAGTGTTGTAACCCTCCTTACTTCATGACATCCCTCTAGTGAGAGATGATTGTGTTGATATCCCTCTTGTGTAAAGGTGATTGTGGAGGTTGTGTTTGATATCCCTCTAAGTGTAGAGGTTATTATTGAGTTGTGGCTTTGAGCCTTATCCCTCTTGTGTGAGGTTGATATTTGTTTGGCTAAGTGCCTATCCCTCTAAGTGTAGAGGTGATTTGTATTGTGCCTTGCCTCTAGTGAGAGGTTGTATTTGTTGAAAGAGGAGTTGTGTACTCCTAAATTGTATTTGCTTAAATCCTCAGTGGAGGTTCCCTCTGTGGTAAGTCCTGTGTGGACGAGTTAGTAGAAATCCTTCTGTGTGAAGGCGGGGACGTAGAGCTGGGTGCTCGAACTCGAAACATATCCTTGTGTTTGCATTTGATCCATTATCTCTAAAACTCTCTCTTATATTGTGTCTTGCATTGATTCATATTGTCATTCATATATGCTTGGTTTGTTTGTGTACCTCACTTATGTTAAACCAAGAGAGCTTTGCATAGCACCTCAACTCTTATTTAGAGGAATTTAGAGGAGATAGTTCAGAGCCCTTCACTGGAAATTCAGCTACACTCTTTGGTTATACTAAGTGTGTTGCAATTAGTTTTTAATTCCGCATTATTTGTCATTAGATTAGCCTTACACTTATTCACCCCCCTCTAGGTGTTCTTTCAATTGGTATCAGAGCCTACGCTCCTGATATTAGGTTTAACCACCTAGGAGTGAGATCTTGGTTGCTAATCTATCATTTACATTTGCACACATATAGTTTGCATCATGGATAACCCTCCCATGTTTGATATCTCTAAAATTGATATATGGAAGGTTAGGATGAGTTGGCATTTAAAAGCCATAGGTTGAAAAGTTTACCTTGCCATTTCCAAGAAATCTTACCTTAGTAATAGCAAGCATTTAGAGGCCAACGCACAAGCCCTAGAGGCACTTAGAAAATCACTTAGCAAAGAATATTTAAATATGGTTTCTCATTGTGTTTTCGCCATTGTAGTGTGGAACATATTGACATCTCCCGAGCTACAAACGCAAATCACTGAGGAGAAGAAATCTAGTGGAGAAGAGTCTGACCAACGTTGCTTCATGGTCCAAGGGAATGACTCCCTTGAGGTAAACTCGAAAACTCAACTAGATGATAGTGCTAGTTCTTCAGGTGATGATTATGTTGATCCTGATGCATTGAATGAAGAACTATCAATTGTTTGTGAAAAATTGTTAGAAAAATATAAACTTTTAAAAAAGAAAAGTTTTACACTAGAAGAAGAAAATAAAAATTTGTCTTCTAAACTTGATGTTGTTTTGCAAGAGAAGGTTGAGATTTCAAATGAACGTGACTCATTGAAATCCCAACTTGAACTTGCTCTTAAAGAAAATGAAATTTTGAAAAGTAAAAATGATTGTGAAAATGTTTTGAAGAAAAATAAGACTTTAACTTTAAAACTTGATTTTGTTTTAAAAGAGAATATTTCTTTGAAAAATAAAATTATTTCTATTTCAAAAGAATTGGATTTAATTTCCAATGAAAATAAATCTTTGAAAATTGATATTGATTCTCATGTTTGCCATGCTAGTTTAGCTTCACCATCTAGTGTAACTATTGCATGCTCCACCTCTTCTTCTATTATTGAAAATGATATAAATATTTTAAAGAAGAGTGTTGATTGTTTGGGCTCCACTTTGAGCCAATGTGCCATGAACCACACACGGTTAGAATCCATGTTTCGAAAGAAACAAGTTCCACCTATGCATGCATACAAACACGGCATACACATGCTCCTCACGTTCACACTCATGACACTATGTATGCTCATGTGTACACTTGTACAAATTGTGGACGTAAGGGCCACGTTGCAAAATTTTGCTTTGATAGAATTAATGATTCAAATTTTACAAATAGATTTGTTTGGGTTAGGAAAAGAGCTAATCCCCATGGACCCAAAGGAGTATGGGTACCAAAAGCCACTCTTATTTTCTTTGATGTAGGTGTGAGCTCTTACATGATGTGAGAGTTGTTGGCGCCTTGAGGTGGATGCGTTCCGAGCTTAACGGTGATAATCTTGGATGCATCACTTTCAAGAGAAGTTTGGTGGGAGGACCACCTTGGTTTGGAGACCTAGAGATGTGTCTTATGGTTTTGATAACAATCTCTAAACTCTGATTTATGTTACATGCTTTCATTATTAATTTTTAGCATTTTTTTGTTGTTTCATGGTTAGTATGTTAAATGATAATTAGACCTATGACATACATGCATAGTATTTGAGATACACCCATATTCATATGGATTCATATTTTTATTTTTTCATACTGTTTAGCTATTGTGTATATCATAGATCTAAGACATGCGCATTTACATAATGATCTTATTGATTTATGTTTTATTTTATGCTTCATGATTTGATTACATGTTTAAGATGTAGTTTTCATTAAAACTTGTGTCAATACTTATACAACTAGTGAGCCACAAATGATTATTATATATTTGTGTTAAATTGCTCATTTGTACCCATTAGATGTACTAGTATAGCCTAGTTTTGATGATTCATGCATTTTGACTTGTATTCCCTATTTTTGAACATGTTTTCATGATGATATGTTTTAGCTTCATGTATATGTTAATTTTACCAAAACTATTGGATATACATGTATAACCTTGAGTCATTTGCCTTTCATGCAAAATCTCTTTATAGACTCAATAGTGTTTGGATATGTATGTATACCTTTAGTTTTGACAAAACATACATATGCCTTGGAGTTAGTATTATTTTGATGAAAATTAATTTTTTTAAAGGAATTTTATATTGAACTTAAATGTCTTATTCCATGATTTTGTTGATTACATGACTTTGTACACTCACATTATCTGATGTTTTCTCATGACTTTATTTTCATGAGTAGTATATGGACTTTGAGTGTTGATGATTGGGTGATTTTCATATTTTCATGGATATATTCTTATTTTATTCCTTACTTGAAGGATTTCGTTCTAGTTTTCAAGTTTTTC
The DNA here is from genome assembly GCA_038442645.1 of Agave tequilana. NCBI lineage: Eukaryota > Viridiplantae > Streptophyta > Magnoliopsida > Asparagales > Asparagaceae > Agave > Agave tequilana. The sequence continues at coordinate 94,639 of JAVJIF010010267.1, forward strand.
ATAAAATTAGTTGCGTATTTCTTCATTTTGGAAGAGTTTTCAGTTATGCTAAAATTATTTTCAAACTTATTTTTTAAAACCCCTTCCATCTAAGGGTGGTTGGATGGGCGACCATGCCTTGTGAGCCTAATTGAAATTTTTTTCAAAACAAGTGCTTGATAGAGTGGAAGGTATGAGTTATACTGTCATATTGCACACTTGATCCTCATCATATTTTAAATTAGTATCTCAATTGACATTTTTTTTGGTTGTATACTCATATGTATTTTCTATATATGTTTGCTTCAAAACTTCAAAAAGAATCAGTTTCTATTGATATTTACTTTTTCATATATATATATATATATATGATTTGATTGTGCTTACTATATATTATATCTTAAAGCACAAATTATATTTATGCTAAGCTTGATTTACTACTTAATGATCATTAGTTTTCAAATTGGTATTTTATACAAGTTTATGCATCATTTTCATTGGTATTTCATAAAGGGGAGAAAACTTCATGTTTTAATTTTCAATCGATTGTATTTCCAATTGGTATCCTACTCCCACACTTAATGACATAAAATTAAAATAATATCATTTTTCATCAATATTATTATTTGGTATATTATTTTTCAATTGGTTTCCTATGATCTTAATGAAAAATATTTTGATTTGGAATATGCTAACATTTTCAATATTGGTATCAAAAATCTTAAATTGGCTTTATTCTAAAATTTGGTATCTTTATTGTAAAATGAATTATTTAACCAAATAGTTAGTTTGTTTTTCAATTGGTATCATATTTCATTTTAAATTGGTATCTATATTGAAATGAGTTATGTTTACATAAAAATATTTGGCTTTCACTTTCAATTGAGATCAAAATTATAATTTGGTATCAAATTTACAAAATGTTTACAATTGGTATCATAATTTACAATATACATATATATTTCAATTGGTATCAAAACATACAATGTTTCATTTTCCATTGGTATCAAAAGTCTACAAGATATTTTCAATTGGTATCTTTTGGTATCTTAAAATATTTGTTTATTTTCAATTGGTATCGTAATTTGGTATGATAAGTTTTGATATGTATTGCTTATATGCAAGGGGATCTTAACATCTTCTCTATATATATTCATGTTGAGTGTATCTCATATTGAGGATCTTGACTACTCTTCTTTATGTCTTTCACATGTGTAGGAGGAGCTTCACATCTCTATTATACATTATATATTATGTTTTATGTGGTTAGGGTTTAGTCATCTCTTTTCATATAAATGCATGTATGCAGGGGGAGTTAACTTCATGTCTCTCCTCTTCATGAATGTATATAGCTTATACACCATTATTGTTTGATTTATACAAAAAGGAAGAAAATATTATTTATGTTTTTAGTGTTTGTGCCCCTTTGTTGATGAATGACAAAAAGGAGGAGAGAAATTTGGAGTTTTTATATATGCATGTTTGTTTAATTTGTTGTCTTTTACCATTGGTATCAAGAGCATCTTTTGTTGGTATCAAGAGCATGTTTATTTCATTGGTATCTAATACCATGTTTATGCATATTTATGTAGAGCATTCATTGAATATCTTTATGTTTGAGTATTCATTGAATATCTTTATGTTTATTGCTATGCATGAGTTAACGGGGAGCTTCTATGAAGGTTAACTTTAATCCATGCATATATAACTCCATGAGTTTTGTCATCATCAAAAAGGGAGAGATTGTTAGCCCAGAGGCCCCTCACTCTAGTTTTGATGATGCTTAACTCATGTAGTTATTGTTTACTAATAATCATGTGATATTTAGTTTCAGAATTTGATCAAGATATTAGTAGGTGATTAGCTTCAACAAAGGTGTTTTGGAGCTTTCGTATGGTGATTCATGAGCTCGCACGTCAAGATCGCATCTAGCACTCGGTTGGAGTCAAGCTCATTTGGATCGCGTTTGGATCGAGTCTACTTGGAGACGGCGTTCTACAAGAAGACCTCGGTTTGTGTTTAGTTTAGATTGTTTAGATCATTGTAAAGATTAGATAGTGCTGATATGCTCAAGTTCACAATACACACACAAGTTTAAAGTATCATGTTTGGTTTTTCGGTTTAACCGGTTTTGATTTTTCAAATATAAGGTTTTCATGAATAGATAGAATCAAAACAAGTTTACATGGTTTAATGTATATTAGATTTGATCTATATATATCTATGCTTCATCTATTTAGAAAAACTTATTTTGATAGTCTATTTAATGAGTTTGGAGTTTTGTATTTAAACAAAACTTATTTTTGTATTTAATGTCAAAAACATAGATATAATATCTTTCATATATATTGGATTCTATCCATATACAACATGCTTAAAAGTTATTTCAATATCTTATTTTTGTACTTACATTAGTTTTGGAGAAAACGTTTTTCCATTTCAAAAATTCAAGTTTTGGAAAATACGGTTTTTGGTTTAAGGCAAATTTTTAAGAATACAAAAATGGTTCAAATTGTTTATAATATGTGCTGAATTTAAGGATATAATAAGAACTGATTTTTGTGAAATTTATGTAATTTATGGGATTTTTTAGAAGGCAAAAATCCAAGTTTTTAATCTCTAAAAATTGGACCAGGCAATCTGAGGCAGAAGTCCGGTCGACCGACGTGCACAGAACGTGCACGCAGCCAAGGCTGGAGCCCGGACGACCGCCAGAAAGCTTCTGCTCTCTGAAAATAGCCCCAGTCGACCGGCAGAGAGCTCTGCTCTCTGTTTCCAGTGTCCGGTCGATCAGCCGGTAGACCGGTGGCTCAACGATCATAAATATGACCGTTGGCCGGTCGACCGCCCGGTCGGCCGGAAGGGCAATTCTGCCCTTTCCAACTGCCAACGGGCAGATTTGTTTTGGGGCTATATATATCCCATTTCTTGAGCTGTTTTAGAAAAGTTTTTATAGAGCAATTTTTTCACCTTTACAAGTGCTCAACAGTAAGTTTTTAAAAGAGTTTTGGGTTTAAAGATTTGTTCTTTATTTGTTTTTAAAAAAGGTTGGAAAAATCAAGAAAAGGAGAAGTCTTTGGGATTGGTTTTTGATCTTCATTTCCATAGGTATTCTAGAAGTTTTCCTGAGAGTTTTTCCTTGTGTTTTTGATTTCCAAACTCTTTAGTTTTCTCACACTTGAGCCTATCATATCTATCCTATCTATAGGATCTTGTTTTAGTGAGAAAAAATTGGCTTGTGGTTGAGAGAGACCACCAAGTGTTGTAACCCTCCTTACTTTGTGACATCCCTCTAGTGAGAGGTGATTGTGTTGATATCCCTCTTGTGTAGAGGTGATTGTGGAGGTTGTGCTTGATATCCCTCTTGTGTGAGGTTGATATTTGGCTAAGTGCCTATCCCTTTAAGTGTAGAGGTGATTTGTGTTGTGCCTTGCCTCTAATGAGAAGTTATATTTGTTGAGAGAGTTGTGTACTCCCAAATTGTATTTTCCTAAATCCTCAGTGGAGGTTCCCTGTGTGGGAAGTCCTGTGTGGACGAGTTAATGGAAATCCTTCTATGTGAAGGCGGGGACATAGAGCTGGGTGCTCGAACTTCGAAACATATCCTTGTTTTTGCATTTTATCCACTATCTCTAACTATCTTTCTTATATTGTGCCTTGCATTGATTCATATTGTCATTCATATATGCTTGGTTTGTTTGTGTGCCTCACTTATGTTAAACCAAGAGAGCTTTATATAGCACCTCAACTCTTATTTAGAGGAATTTAGAGGAGATAGTCCAGAGCCCTTCACCGGGAATTCGGCTACACTCTATGGTAACACTAAGTGTGTTGCAATTAGTTTTTAATTCCGCATTATTTGTCATTAGATTAGCCTTACACCTATTCACCCCCTCTAGGTGTACTTTCAACAAGTAGGGCCGGAACTTCTCTAACACAATGACAATAGCCAAGAATTCCTTCTCAGTCGTTGTATAATTCTGTTGGGCGTCATTCAAGGTCCTACTCGAGTAGTAAATCACGTGCTGCCTATTGTTGATGCGCTGTCCTAGAATAACACCAATAGCAAATTCAGAGGATCGCACATGATTTTGATCAGTTAGGCCCAATTAGGAGCAGAAATAATAGGCGCAGAAATAAGTTCTTGCTTAAGCTTCCACCATGGCTTGAAATATTCATCGTTAAAATCAAAGGGCACGTCCTTAGCGAGCAGGTTGGTTAAGGGCCTAGCAATTTTGCTAAAATCCTTAATGAACTATCGGTAGAACCCAGCATGCCCTAGAAAGGATCTAATATCCTTGATGCTTCTGGGTGATGGAAGCTTAGCATTCACTTCTACTTTAGCCTTGTCCACTTCAATGCCTCTCCTAGAAATCTCATGGCCTAAGACAATCCCCTATGTTACCATGAAGTGACATTTCTCCTAGTTTAGAGTTAGATTCTTATCTTTTCATCTCTGCAGAACTAACTCTAGATGATGAAGACACTGATCAAATGAATCTCCGTAGATGGAAAAATGATCCATAAAAATCTGAAGGAAACGTTCTACCATGTCGGAGAAAAGACTAAGCATGCACCGTTGGAATGTTGCGGGAGCATTGCACAATCCAAAGGGCATGCTTCGGTAAGCAAAGGTTCCGAACGGGCAGGTGAACATGGTCTTTTCCTAGTCTTCTGCAGCAATGGGGATCTGATTGTATCCCGAGTACCCATCTAGGAAGCAATAGTACTTGTGTCCATCCAGGCGTTCAAGCATTTGGTCGATAAAGGGCCGCGGGCAGTGGTCTTTACGAGTAGCTGCATTCAACTTTCTTTAGTCGATACAAACACGAACCTTGGTAGGTAGTCTTATTTGTACCAACGCTTTGTGCTCATTTTCAACCACCGTAAAGCCAGCTTTCTTCAGGACCGCATGAATAGGGCTAACCCATTGGCTATCAGAAATGGGATAAATGATTCCATTATCTAATAGTTTCAAAATTTCCGCTTTAACTGCCTCTTGCATGAGTGGGTTAAGCCTTCGTTGTGGGTCCCTCCTGGGTGTTGCTTCATCGGTCAAGTGGATTCTATGTTGCACTATGGCTGGACTTATCCCTTTGATATCCTTCATCGTCCATCCAATGGCTTCCCTATGTCTTTTCAGAATAGACATTAAGCTGTTCTCTTATTACTCAGTCAGGTGGGATGCTATGACAACTAGCAGGGTTTCTCTTACGCCCAGGTAGGCGTACTTGAGGTGTTCAGGTAAGGCTTTTAGCTCTAGGGAAAGTGTTGCTTCATTGGACGTAATATCCAAACTTTCATTCCCATGTTGAGGTACACTTGGGCTGGACGCCCAATCCACTGCTGAATCTACGATCTAGTCTAGATTAAAATCCTCAGCCTCTATATCAAACTCTGCCTCTGTTTCTATCTCCATGCTTTCCTCATGCTCACTGGTCAGGTTTTCAATGGAATTGACCTCAAACGTCTGATCATTGACATCCCTGGGTTGTCTTCCAAGATTGAAGTACATTTACTTCCTTCGTCATGTCTCCAAAGGCCAATCGCATGAACCCGTTCTACAGTTGATTATGACATTGGCTGTAGCAAGGAATGGGCACCCTAAGATGACTAGAGTTTGAGACCTTAGATTTGACACAGATTGGGTCTCAAGCATGATGAAGTCAATGGGGTAGATGAAATCCCTGACCCGGATAAGGACGTCTGTGATTTCCCCTTGGGGATTTTCACAGATCGATCAGCTAACTGAATGGTGACTCGGGTTGGTGTAACCCTCAGTTCCTAATATACGTATGTCAATACTGGTATCTGGTGATGATTTAATCATCCTGATAGTCGGATTGAGGTCATTTCAGCTCAAAATATCATTTTCCATTATTTTGAATTTTTCTGGATTTTTAGAATATTTTTTGGGAATTATTGGAGAAGGCTCTCAATTTGGAGCCGACCGGTGTCACAGACTGACTTTGAGATTTTTAATTAATAATCAGGGATGAATTTTAGAAATCTGACTTCACAACAATGTTCAGGATGACATCTTTTATTTTTGAGAATTTTTGAGGATTTTCTTGAATTAATAGAGTTTAATCCAATAAAATAATATTTAAATATTATTCAAAAAGAAAAAATGAAATTAAAATAAAATAGAATAAAATAAGAAAACCCGCATGTGTAGTTGCAAGTTTCGAACCCAAGCCCAATGCTATATAGGATTAATGCTCTAACCACCTGGCCACTTTGGCATTTTTTATAGTATGGATAGCCACTCTATTTGAATGTTTTCCCTTTCCTTTCTATTCTTCCAAATTACAACAAAAACCAACTTCTTTTTATTGTTCGTTCCAGCCCTCGAACCAGTGATCTAGTTTCCCTGGTTCACGGCTCACACCACTTGGCCACTTTTATTTGCTACTAGAATCAGCACGTCAAATTTATAAGCATCCACTATTTCGTCTCCTTCTTCCCCAACTAACACACGTTCTCCACCTGCAGCGTTCTCTGATCACGTTCTCCCAGTCTCTCTTCTCTCTCGCCCTCTCGCGCACGTCTCTCGCCCTCTCACGCACGTCTCCATCTCCTCCATTCCCGTACACTTTCTCTCCCTATCCCTATACAAATGCTCCATGGTTTCCCCTCCTTTTCTACTCCTTGCTCTAGGTCGTGCCCTCCTCCTCACCTGGCCAACCACCCATAGCCGCAGCCGAGACGCCCTCAGGCCTGGTGCAGCAACCCGGAGCTTCCCTTGCTCTCTTCCACAGCAACAGCCCCGCTCGTCCCTCTCCATCTCAGGCCACGCACCTCTTCATGGCGCCCTCCTCTCCTCCATCGACGTCGGGCCGGTGTCAAAGCATGAATCCAAGCCCTCGGCAGCGCACACAACATCTCAATCGGCTTTCCGGTACGTGCGTCCAACTCTGGTGAACTCCGTGGTCCTCACCGCCGCCAGCGAACCTTCCCCCATGCCCCAAGCCTGCATCCGAGCCACCATCATCGTCTGCGAGATCCGCCGTCGACGGCCGCGCATGACCCCATGGCGGATCACACACCTTGTGTGAGCATACGTACCTTCTCTCTCAAGACTCTAAGGTGCTGGAAGAAGATTCAGACTGAAGAGAAGCGTTCCGGGTAAGTTATTATGCGTTGTCGTCGATTTTAGTTATTGTGGGCATTTCATCGAACACGTAGCATACCCTAATTTAATCAACAATTTCACCATGAAAAACTTGTTTTAAAATTGTAATAAAAATATATAGGGACATTTAAGACATGTCTCCTAATTATCATAATTTTTAATTTATTTTTAAAATTTATTTTAATCAAAAAAAGAAGGAAAAAAAGGACAAACTCTCGGCCTCTGGCTGAGAGCAGCAGCAGTTGCTGCGGCTCTCGGCCAGGACCAGGCCGAGAGCGGGTCCTGGCCGAGCCAGGCCAGGCCAAGACCTGGCCTGGTCTGGCTAGCCCAGCCAGACCTGGCCCAGGCCAGGTTTGGTCAGCCAGGCCAACGGGTCTGGCCAACAGACCCGGGTTCGGGTCTGTTTTACAGACCCGACCCAATATAAAAAAAAGGAAAAAAAAGAGAAAAAGAAAGAAAGGAAAAAGAAAAAGAAAAAGAAAATGCAAAGAAATAAATAAATAAATAGGTAGAAAATTACAATAATGATATTACTGTAGCAAATCAGACCCAAACCTATTACTGTAGCAACAGACCCGTTACTGTAGCAACAGACCCGTTAAGCTTTTTAATTATTTTAGGTTTATTTTATTTCAAAAAATTCCAGAAAATTCACAGAAAATTCCAGAAAATTCACAGAAAATCACAAACTAAATTTGAAACTCTATAAAATTATTTTGATGTAATATCACTTAGAATAACATGAAATTAAATATTTTGTGATTACTATTCAATGATAATTTATTTAAAAATGACCAATAAATTACTAAATAGCACAAAATAAATATGAAATTCATAATTCAGTAATATGTAAATATTATACATCAATTTATTATTTTATGCATATATTTTGTCATGAAAATATATTTTTAAATAGTTGCTATAAATTCAGAAATTGAATTATTTGGAAATTAACCAAGTAAAATTATAATAAATAGTAAATTTTACTTTCTTATTTAACTTATCACTGAATAAGAATATGTCAAGTCTCTAATTAATTCACGCAATGTTTAGGCCGCGAATTTTATCCAGAGCCGGTTGCAGTTACGGGAATTCAGACTCCAACAGCATCAGGCAAGTGTACACGATTTTCTCCTCATTGACTTTCATGTCGATTTTAACTCTGTCTCTTAACTATAATTTCTAGATATCATATTCATGATTGTCTATATCATTATGTGATCACGTTTATATCATTATCTTGTTCTTGAATCCAAATATATTACTAATCTTTGTATTTCTTGATATTATCACCCATTCTATCTCATGATCATTACCTTATGTATCGTATTTGCATCTCATTCTTGTACTTGCATACATCCAAATAAAATCAACATGATTACTTGTATGTAATAGACTGATGTACTGGCAATGAAAATCTATACTGATCATGATAAATACTTTGATCTGGATCTTGAGCATGACTGGATAATAATGAAGAAAGATTGATAGTTAAAGGTTGCATATCGACTGACATTGTGATCTTGATACCACAAGAAATTAATCGAGAAAATTGACCATTATATTCTGAGTAATTATTCGAGGTTATCTTATTGGATTATGGACACATGATCATGACCATTTTACTTTGACATTTAGATTACATGTCACTGACATTACTTGCACTACTTTGCATGCATCTGGTATCACTTGCACAACTATATATTTGTCACATGATATCGCCACTGTCTACATCGTCCCATGATTTTGATACACATTGTGTTCACCATCTAATGCTGATATTTTGGTACCGATTCATGATCCTGTAACACTGAGTAACACACTATTTTACATTTGCATTTATTAATAAAATTAATCAAGTCGGGGTTACTGGGGGAGACTGTAGCAGGGGAAATCCAAGGAGGTGTGCTTGGAAGGGCAACCCCTTGTGGGTTTGGATGCCACACGTGATCTTGTTATTTATGCGCGCTCCTCTTATCACATGTTACATGATACCTGAGTATAGTGAACTGTTTCTCCCTGCTATCAGGATCCACTAACGCATCACTTGTTTGATATATAGTTATCCTGTGGGATGGGGCACAGGATGGTTGCATTAGTTAGAGTAATAAAATATGCTAGACATATGCACTTGCATCATATCCTTCATTGTCTTCAGTGATCTAGTACCTGACTTGTATTTTCAAGATACTGACACTTAAGACTCATGTGACATGCATTATCTTGACTACATGACATTCTTGGACATACCATATTATTTCATCTTGTGATCTCGAGTTCTTGTGATCTTGTGATTATGTTACATGACAGTTACTTGTCCAGGACAGTTCATGTTCATTATATACATGTCACACTATGCATGCACGGTCTCCTTGTACATGATCTATCTTCCTGATTATTCCTGTTACTATTATTACTTTCAGTTCTCGATATTGCAAAACAGATTGTTCTTATGTCCTACTTACTGTTACTACGTTTTCATTCTCTTCTTACTATTTCGTGTACTCTTGCTGGTCCACTTCTGACGGACCTTTATTATATTTTTCAGTATTTAGATCTAGAAGTCGGTATAGAGAGTTTTTTCGTAAATCATATTCTGGTTCCGTTATTCTCCGGTGAGTTCAGTTTTCTTTCTTGACTTGTTTTATTCAGATATAGTGGATGATATTGTTTATGGTTCAGTTTTTCATATATGTGATTTTATCCCTGTACTTGGTTGTATGTGCATATATGTATGCTATCCTGCTTGTTATTGACAGCCTAAGGTATTCATGGAAGAGATTTCACTCTTCGTGAGTATCTGCTGGCCATCGTCACGTACCCGTATTCCATTTTTGGGAAGCGGGGCGTGATAGTTGGGCTCAGCTCGCCCAACCCAAGTTGCTGGTATACTGAGAGAGGTAGCAAGTAGATACTTGCTCCCAGGTCAAGAAGTGCTCTACTAATTTCTGTCTGTCCTATAGTGGAAGAAATTGTGGGACATCTGGGATCCTTGTATTTCACCGGAATAGGACCAGACAGAATTTCGCTTATATTGGTTGCCAAGAACACTTTCTTGGGTACATTTGTCTTTCTCTTCTATGTACACATATCCTTAAGAAATTTGGTATAAGCTGGGACTTGTTGGATAGCGTCAAGAAGAGGCACATTCAGTTTGACCTGGTTAAACATCTCAAGCATCTTTTCTATGTGCATATTCTTATTGTTGTTCCTAAGCCTATTGGGAAAAGGTGCTACAGGCTTATGAACTTGTTTAGCAGCTTTGTCCTCGTCAGATGTTTGAGGAGCAGATTGGGAGAAGCTAGCAGAGGTGGAGGCTGGAGTAGGATCAGTTTGGACTGGCTTTTTCTGTTGGTAAACCTGGTCGTCTATCTTCTTTCCAGATTGAAGTGTGTGAACAGCATTGCACTGGTTGATCGACGGATCCTGAATTTCATATGCTTCATTGGAGTTTTTTGGGCTAACTAGCAGCTGACTAGGTAAAGTACCCTTTAGTCTTTCACTTAGGAAGCTAGCTAATTAGCTCATCTGCATTTCCAATCTCGATATAGCCTGTGAATGGTTGTTCAGTGTTTGTCCCTGATTTTGCATAAAAGCGGTTTGGGACTTCATAAAAGCTTCCATGCTCTCCTCCAACTTACTGAATTTCTTTTCCATGGGTGAGCTTTGAGAGGAGGAAGATGGAGATTAACTGGGGAAGTTTGGTGGAGAAATGGGATGGTGAAAATTGCTAGAGAAATTAGGCCTAGGAGGATTGTTCTGGGCCCAGGAGCAATTTGGGTGATTCCTCCAACCTGGATTGTATGTTTGCGAGTAGGGATTATGCGACGGCCGTGAGTAGGCCGCGTTCAGGTGCTTTGGTGGCACTTGCTGGGTATGAAAAATAGGGCACTCTTTAAAAACATGGTTTGGTGTCTGGCAGTATGAACAAACCGGATTGTGAATTGGTGGTGGGTTAATTTGGTTGACATTGGCTGGCTCTTTCATCTCTAGAGCCTCTATCCTTCTTATTAGAGTTGCAATCTTAGCTTCTGCAGCTATGGATGATTCTAGTGATAGGAGTCCTCCTCTTGAACCTATAGATTGTGAATTCCTTGATTTTTCTGAGGCTGGCTCCAATTGCAGGGTTTTCTCAGCTAAATTCTCAAATAAATCCCAACCCTGGTTCTCATCCTTTTGCAAGAACCCTCCCTGACACATGGTTTCTAAAAGGGTTTTCGTTTGATAATCTAAGCCATCGTAGAGAATCTGGCACTGATGCCATTTCTCCACACCATGATGAGGGCACTTAGCTAGGAGATCTTTGAATCGCTCAAAGTATCTCCAAAATGGCTCGCTCGGTTCTTGCCTGAATTGCAATATATTTTTTCTAATGAGGGCAATTTTGTGAATTGGGTAGAATTTCTTCAAGAAGACCTTGACAAAATTATCCCATGTCATGACAAAATCTACCGCCAAACTGTACAACCATTTCTTTACTAGGTCCTTTAGGAAAAAGAGAATGAAACGTAACCTAACGGTATCGTCTCCTAGCTGGGATATACGCATCATGAAGCACACTTCTTCAAACTCCCTAACAAAGAAGTATGCGTCCTCTGATTCTAAACCATGAAACTTTTGGAGAGTGTTAATGAATTGAGGCTTTAATTCAAAATTATTTCCATTTGCCTCAGGCAGTTTTATACAAGATGGTAATGAGGTTCTGATCGGGTAAAACCTATCCTGAAGTGACGCCATCACAGGTTCTGGATGCAAGGGTAAAGAAGTGTTTCTAGTTAATCTGGAAGATATAGGATCTCTTACCCACCCTTGCATGAAGCACCCAAAAACAACGTAAAAATAACAAACAAACGAAAAAATAAAATAAACAAACAAAAGAAATAAAAACAACCACAAAGCCTTAGTCTAAGGTACCCGGACCTAGACGACTCCTAACTGGTCGATTCTCCGAGGGAGGTTATTGCGGAAACTCGACTACAAGCTAATCGGTCAGGAAAGGGCAAAACTCGGTGGGAGGTATTCGGGCGTGAGCCACGGGCCTTAATTACGCCAAATCATGGAGCTTTCGAGGCTTTGCCTCTCAATCCACTTTCCTAGACACCGATTTTGTAGGAGTATAGTTCTTGCAATTTTCAACCTCAGTTAATCTCTTAGTGAGTCCGAGATGTCCCTAGGGCCATCGTCTATCAATTTTTAGTTAAGGCTTGGGATAGTGTGAGTGCACTTGGAGATGATTTTTGGGCTAAGGAAGGGTGATGAAATCCCCACCTTATCTTGTTTATTTAGGATTTTGCCCTTAATGCCAATTGTGCAAGTGTACAGTTTATTAACAACAAGGTAACACTCAAAGTGATAAATCACTTCAAAATGTTGGTCCTATTCTATATGATTGCTCACGTACCTTTTCTCCAGCACTCTTCAACAGAAATTGAAATGAATTGAAATAGACACATGCCCTAAATGCAAAAGTCTAATCCAAATTTCAATTAAGCAACAAGTGAATTTCTGTTGAGTTTATTACACATATATAGGGTGAAGCATTCAATGGAACAAAAAATTTAGAAAGCAATTTTAGCGGCTTTCGGCAACCCTAAAACGAGTTTGTTAGTACTTCAATCGGAAAAGCTCGCTTTTACACGGATTTTTTCGAGGGCAAATGAATCCTCGTGCAACGTCCTTGGCCACCTCTTTCACTTCCCGTGATAGTGAGCTCCTTGGTACTTCTCCTACACATAAAAATAAAGAACAATCTTTAGTATTGAACAATAAAGCCATTCCCTCCTCGGCAACAGCGCCAAAATTTGATCGGCAAAAAGCAAGCACAAGAATAAGTAAGAAGAGTGTGGGTCGATGTTACTGCTTTTGTGATTCTTCCGTAGTAGCAAAATGCTATACAGGTCGTATCCACAAGGAGGGAGAGCGATGGAAGCTTGATGCAGCTTCTTTTTTCAAGAAAAGAGAAAGTTCTTTATTTCAAATAAAGAATTAGAAAATAAAAACAAGTTGGTTTCAAGAATTGTTTGAAAATGATTTGGTGGTTTGTAAAGTTGGATTGTCTTAATGGTAAAATTGCATGGCTAACTTTCTACTAATTGCTCTCAATAATCCCTAACTTCTTGTAGATGTAGCCTCACGATGGATCATAGGCAAGCATAACCCTTATGCATAGGAACTATTCACGTGAAAATCGAGTGAAAGTTCTTCCTATAACTTAGCTTAACACGGCAAAAACTTGGACATTCCCTTATCAAGATCCAATAAAAGTCGAGAATAAGGGAAGACACAAGTGCACTAATGGTATCAGCAAAGTTAAAAGGAAAATCTCTAACTTACAACAACAAGTAAAATACACAACTCACAGATCATCAAAAATCATTAAGAAAGAAATATAAGAAAGTAATACTTGTAGGTAAGTTAGAGTTAGAACCCTCATCTTAAGATGCCATAGCTCTCGTTTGCACGAGGCTTGTTTGACACTATTGACTCATTTGGGTTATCAATCAAGTTGTTAGAGATTAGTGGGTTAGTAGTTGTTAGCCATGCAATGGAAGAGTTAGTTAGACATGGTAGTAAAAGAAACAACAAAAGAAAAGGGGTAAAGAGAAAGGGAGTTACACTACAAGAAAGTAAAAGAAAAGAAGTGAAGAGAAAGGAAGTTACATTACAATAAGGAAGTAAAAGTAAATGGCAAAGATAAGTAAATGGAAAGAAGAAAGAGAAGTAGTTACTTGTATTAGCTTGTCACCTTCAAATACAACACTTCACACTCTCTCTCTCTTTCACACTAATGGCTAAACTAAAACTAGAAGAAGAAGGAAACAACAATAACTATAACTCCTAGAAATAAAGCAACAATACAACTCTAAACTCTTGATATACTCAACTGAAGACCCCTGGGGGGTATTTATAGGCACCAGGGGAAAGGGGACCAGGGGGTGACCCCTGGCCCAAAGCCCGGGCTCGCGCGCACCCGTATTGCCATGGAAACGCGACCCAGGCCGCATTTTCACGACAATCCTGGGGCGGCGCGCGCCTGGCTTCATGCTAGGTACCGTTCTGTCTGTCTCCTGTCAGGTGGATCTCCTGGATTCGTGATTTGATATCCTGTGCTGACAAAATCTCCTCCCTAAAGTCAATGGGTACTTGATAGGCCTTTAATCACCCATTAAATGGTTGTTTAGGGTCTTCTTCTTCATTTGCACACCATGGACCTAGGACTAAGTAAGCAAAGCTTTATTAGTAGAATTTTACATCAAATAAATATGAGAATGTGATGAAAATTATGCAATATTAGAGACTAATCAATGAGGAGAAGTATCGACTGCGACTTCAGGAACTGGAAGCTTTTGACAATAAACGCCTGCAAGCTCAACAACAAATCAAGCTTTATTAAGCCCGAAATTTCAGAGCCTTCAACAAGAAAGTCAAAGAGCAGATTTTCAAGAAAGATGACCTTGTATTAGCTGTCAGAAGACCCATGATGATGACACGTAAAACAAAAAGGAAATTTCAGCCCAAATGGAAAGGTCCATTGTGGTAGAGTCAGTCTACTCCAATGGAGCATATCGCCTCATAACCCCAAATGGTGATACGCTCATAATGCCGATCAATGGTAGATTCTTGAAGAAGTACTATCCTTAACAGGATTCTTCTCATGATCAGGTTAACATTACACCTCTGATCAAAACTTTCAGATTTAAAATGTTTGAAAAAGCGCCAAAGAAAAGATTCTTTCTTTAACAGATCACATTATGGTTGATCATTGCCAAGCCGCCGAACACTGGTTACATCATAGTGCATGATGTAAACATCAAAGAAAAGATAAAGTGTGAAACTTTGGTTTTAACCTTGTTACTCTTCTCTAGTTTATCTATCAAAATCTGACACCTCTGAAGGCTAAGGATAGGGGAAAATGCTGGCTAAAGCCAACATAAGTCCTCAATAACTCATCATACTGAGGGAAATGGCATGGCTAGCCCAACGCAAACGGTAGTTAGTAAAGGCATACCAAATCCGTTGATAGCTGAGGGTTTGCTAAAAATCCTAAGGGACTTGGTCCCATCTTCCCCTCTAAAATCCCTTGCTAATTCCCTCCCACGGAATGGTAGGACCACAAAAATACCTGTGTCCATTTTCCCAGCAAAATGAGCATCGACTTGTCACGTTAACAGTAAACATCTGACAAGTAATTTTCCTTAATCTCCAATGGGGTTCGTGAGGTTTGTCAAGTTAGTATTACATCTCTGACAATTTATTCTATTTCTCCACTAAAGTCTCCTACCAATTCCCTCTCATAGAGTGGTAGGTCCATGAGCTCAATCACTGCTATGTTAACACTACACCTCTAATAGTGAAAAGTTTCAATACTCTCCAGTGAGTACAGACTTTCACTTGTCACTCCCTTACATGCAGTTACAAGTCTTCAAAATTGTCAAGTTAACACTACACCTCTAACATTCTAAACTTCACTTGTCATCTCTTCAATAGAATGACAAGTCCTCAAATTACTCATATCGCAAATCAACTCTTGTTGTCGTGCTAACATTATATCTCTGACAAATTACTGTTAAGTTTAATATCACACGTCTAACAGTGATCAAGTTGCTGCCAAGTTCAATATTAAACCTCTGACTGTCACTTTCCTCATACCTCCATATCGAAGCTGAGACGATTGATGCTAAGTTTAACTTCATACCTCTAGCATCCAGTTCATTGTTAAGTTTAACAATACACCTATGACAATGACTTTCCCTCAAACTTCCATATCGAAGTCGAGATGACTAGTGCTAAGTTTAAAATTACACCTTTAGTATTACCTCCACTGTCAAGTTTAACACTACACCTATGATAGTGATATCTTCAGTTTTTTTCCAAACGAAACTGAAATTCCTGTGGGGTTAAGTTAACAGTACACCTCTACCTTACATCCTTATCAAGTTAATATCATACATCTGACAAGATTTAATCCAATCTATTAAGTTAATATCACCTCTGACAGTAAAAAAAATATTTAGATCCCTGACGGGTCTAGTCTTACTTGTTATTCTCGTCAACAGAATGAGAGGTCCACTTAAAATCACTATTAGGTTGATATCACACCTTTAACAGTATTTCTCACTAA
This sequence comes from Agave tequilana, assembly GCA_038442645.1. Lineage (NCBI taxonomy): Eukaryota > Viridiplantae > Streptophyta > Magnoliopsida > Asparagales > Asparagaceae > Agave > Agave tequilana. The sequence continues at coordinate 110,874 of JAVJIF010010267.1, forward strand.
TCCCCAACTGATTCTTAATGATAAAGACTCAATCACAATCCCCCGCGGAGTGAAAACTTCACTTGTCATTCTAATCTATAGGATGGCAAGTCTATAAAACCTGTCTACTCCTGTCAAGTTTAATATCACACTTCTTACAGTAACCTTTCTTTTAAATTCCTTAAATGGAAGTCTTCAACTTTGACTTGCTAAGTTAGAATGTCACACTTCTAGCAAATCAAAGATAATCGCTTCCACTTGTCTGATTTTTAATGCAAAAAAGGAAGTCAAGATAAACAAGAAGGCAGAAAAAAGTGTCACTTTTATTGATATTCAAAATATGAAAGTAATACAAACACTCTCTTATCTAATAAAATTGAGTGTTACAACAAAAGAATACAAAGAAGTCCCTCTTACTCATCATTCCTTGAAATGCTGAAGATGCATAAAGTTTGTCTTCTTGACTGTGGCCAGGAACAATAGATCAACCTCCTCTCCTCTTGAGAACAATGGTATTTCTCGAGGTCAAAATGCAAGGTGCGAGAGTCTTCACAAGGCCGTAATCCTTCACTTAATGGGAAGCTCTGCCACAAGAAAGTCATCTAATGAGCATGGGTTTTTTGTTACTGTCACTTCTTTAAACAAGATTGGTGAAGGGGGGATCTGAGACCATAATGGTGATGTCCTCTTTCCTGTGACCTTCAAATGCTCCATGCTCAATGTGATCAAGGAGGATCGAGACCTTACTAGTGCATCATGTCCAATAATGTCTTGATGTGTATCAAGAACCGTGCGGATCTTCCTCACCTCTGGACAGAAGTTCTGACTTCTCAAGTGGTCGCCAATTGAACGAACTGGTCGTTTCATGTCTACTTCAATGAACACGACAAAGACACTGGAAGAAGCACCAACGATATGGCCACAACCTCCAAGAAGGAAAAACCTGAGGTTTAAATTTCTGCAAAGATGAAAAACATGAATATAGAACACAGATGCAGATCTAAAGTCATGAACTCCAGACATGAATCTCGTGGACGCAGAGTTTACCACGCTCTGCAAAGATAGAAAATATAGATCAGAATGCAAGCCCGATATTAGACTCGTGTCTGATGATTGAAACGCGGGGCATATATTAAAGATGCAGATGTGGGCCTTAAAACTTTCAAAGTTAAGAACTCCAGACGCAGACATTATAGATCCGTGTCTAAGACTTCGAGACGTAGAATTCGCCACACTCACGTCTAAAGTTTTAAAAGAGTGTATAAGGCTTTAAAGACACAGAATTCGCCACATTCAGGTTTAGAGACTTCAAAAGAGCAAACATAAATCTTAAAAATTTCTAAGTCATGAACTCCAAACGCGAGTCTCACATATAAAACCCGCGTTTCAAGTCTCAAAATGCGGAGTTCACCATGCTCGTGTCTGAAGAACTTGAGACTCGAAAATCTACAAGCTCGCATTTTATTACGATAACGCGAAGATCGTGTTTGCAGAGCATGGACACAAGGATCTCAATTTGACTATTTAAACTTTAAGAAAGAAGTTTTAAAAGTTTCTGAAAGAGATTAAGAAACAGAGCATGGACGCTTGGATCTCAGAGCCACAAGGGAACAAAGTCTTATTATGGCAAAGGCTATTTCCTACCTGAAAAAGAGTTCTTTAGAGGAAGGACATCATCCGTTAAGTCACGGCCATGAAAGCACCTGAGGGGATGCTTTTGATTTTGAAATCACCTAACTTCAAAGAAGATTGCAAGAAAGCATCATAACTTTGGGTTCATTCAAAGAACTTTGAAAGTTCTTCAGGATGCAAGCTCGGAGAAGAAGACAGTCTAAGAATCCTAAAGGTTCTTCATAGCACCTGCCCGTGAAGGAAAATAGTCAAGATGAATGACTGTTAAAAGGCTCATAGCCTATTTGTAGGCTCGCTAATGGCCATTAATTAACGGCATAAAAATCAAAGCTGTTTTTAAAGGCCAATTAATAGCCTTAACTTGCGACGCGAATCTCAAATCCAGTCTGAGTAAGACACGTGGATTTTTTCCCCGGAAAGTCCCAACGAAACACATCTCCAACCATCAACATTGGCTTTACCTCAAAAGATCCAACAAGATCTTCATGTCTCTATAACTGCAAGCGATATTCCTTTAAAGTTCGCGTCCCTTCACAAACCAAAGGCTGCGTTCCCTCAACAGAATGAGGACTGTGTCCTTAACAATTCAGGACCGCATTTTAAAGTTTGCATCTTTCCACAAATCGAGAGCTGCATCCCTCCAGCAAGTTGAAGAGCGAAGGCCCCCGTTCCCTTCATCAATTCAGAGCCGCGTCCTCCCCTCAATTCAGAGCTGTGTCTCTCAATAATTCAGAGTCACGTCCTCCAAATGATTTAGATTCGCGTCTCTTAACAATTCAGGGTCGCGTCTCTCAATAATTCAAGGTCGCGTCTCTCAACAATTCAGAGCCGTGTCCTCTTAACAATGAAGAGTTGTGTCTTCTCAAATGCAAAATCACGTCTCTCAATAATTTAGATCTGCAGCCTCTCAGTGAATCGAGTCGCGCCCTCTTAACAATGCAGAGTCGCGTCTCTTAACAACACAAGATCGTGTTGTTGGCCCAAGAGGTTACACTCTCCAATTGTTTTATGTTTTGATGATGACAAACCAAATATGAGCTATTTGGTACTAATAAGTTTGTTAAGATAAGTTTCAGGTTTGTACCATGTTTAGAGACCATTCGCTTAGCTATTGCAAGAACTTCTAAGTTCCACAAAGTAAGGATGGCATATTGCACATCAAGGAAGGATCATAGAAGAGAAGGCACTAGCAAGGCATTGGATGGCTCAAAGACTTGAAGATAGCTCAAGAAGTCTTTATGTAATTTATTTTTCAGTTTATAGTATGTTAAAGAATAGTGGATAGGTTTGAAGCTCTATCACACACGTTTTTGCGCACATGCTCATTCCAAAATAATTTCTTATAAATTATACAAAAATATTTTGCATACAAGTTTTTGCCTACAGATACATCTTTATATTTTATACTATTCCCTGTTCAAAAGTATTTTTGTTAAAATCAAAATCCTCTTTGTTTTCTTTCTTAAAATGATTTTTGACCTGATCCGGTCGACCGGGACAGTCGACCGAGTCTGTGTCAGTCTGGTCCGGTCGACCGGACCAGTCGACTGCAGTCCTGGCAGAGGCACGTATCAGTGTGCACGTCTGCCAGTCGACCGGGGCGGTCGACCGAGATATTGTTTTTGCTCACAGGTTTTCTCAGTCGACCGGGTCGGTCGACCGCTGGCCTATAACGGTCAAATTTTTGATCTACCGGTCGACCGGCCCAGTCGACCGATCTGATCGTTTGAACAGTAACGGGCAGATTTTTAAGAGCTGTTTATTTTTGTCTTTTGTGTTTAAAAATTCGTTTAAGGATATATTTTGATCTAATTACCTCCTAAACATCAGTAATTATGTTCTATCCCTAAACCCTAGCCCTCTCCTATAAATAGGGGTGTTTGGGGAGAGATTTGTTACAACAATTTTTGCTAGAAAATTCAAAAGTTTAAGGCTTTCAAAGAGACTTGTTTCTTGGTTTTTGTGCTGAATTTCTCACTGATTTTCTGAAGGTTTTCAAATACTCTCTGATTTATTTTCTTTCTTCACTTACAACAAGAGCTTCATTCCTACTCAATATTCTCTAAGGACCTTTGTAAGGGAAGAGATATTTGAAAGAGAGAGTTTGTGGTCTTTTGACTACCAAGGAAATTACTTGTTCTTGAGATTGTAGGAGTTGGGTACTCCATTGTATTTAAGATCTTTGTGATAGTGGAAGTGGTCGGAATCCTTCTGGGGAAGGCGGGGAGTAGAGCTGGGTGCTCGAACCTCGATAACATATCCTTGTGTTTGCGATTGATTTACATTCTAGCATTCCTTACTCTACTTTGCTTGCACTTATTACTTGCTCATCATATTCATTGTCATACTTGCTTGCATTCATCTTGTGACTCTTGCTTGGTGACTGTTGTAGCGTTAATTTTTTAAATTGCCCTTTGATTAGCTTCATCACCTATTCACCACCCCTCTAGGTGATTTTCAATTGGTATCAGAGCTTGGACTCTAGGTTTGGCTTAACATCCATAGAGAGATCCTTAAAATATTGCTAATCAACATTTTCATTCATCCATTCATACACTAGTAAACATGGCCGACAACATTAAATCCCCACCTAAATTTGATGGCCTAATTTTCCCATTTGGAAGGTTAGGATGACTATATTTTTGCAATCACTAGGTAGCTTGGTAGCTAAATCCTTGACCAAACCCTACATAGCACCCGATTGTGATGAAAGTACATGGACCGACTTCAATTTTAGAGAATATGAGGCTAACTCAAAAGCCCAAAACTCCCTTTTAACCGCCTTGAATGAGGATGACCTTACACGGGTAATTCATTGCCAATCCGCTTATGAGATTTGGCAACACTTATTGGTCACACATGAAGGGACTTCACAAGTCAAGAGAGCTAAGATAGATCTCTTGAGGTCTCAATATGAATCATTTAAAATGCTTGATGAAGAATCTATTGATAGTATGATTACTCGTTTCACTAAAATTACAAATGGTCTTTCTTCATTAGGTGACGTCATCTCCAACGATCAAAAGGTTCGCAAAGTGATACGGGCTCTTCCTCTATCTTGGGAGATCAAGGCCACCACCTTAAAGGAGTTAAATGACAAGGACGAGATGGACATCATTAGTCTCATTGGGAACCTTAAGACCCATGAGATGGAGAAGAAGGCAAGAGAAGAAGCCACTACTTCAAAGAAGAAATCCATAGCCTTCAAGACTTCATCCACCAATGATGAAGATGATGACGACGAAGAAGAAGATGAGGAGCTAACTCTACTTGTGCGGAATGTCAAGAGGTTGTACCGAAAGAACAAGTTCAACTTCCGGAGAAAATTCGAAGGCAAAGAGGAGCGGAGGATCATTTGCTATAATTGCCGCAAACCCGGACATATCATGGCGGATTGTCCGGAGTTCAAGAAGAAAATGACTTCCTCTTTCAAGCCAAAGAAGCCGGAGGAAAAGAAAGCCTACAAAGCAACATGGGATTCGGAAAGCGAGTCCGAAGAGGAGGTGGATCAAGCTAATATGTGTTTCATGGCAAACACACTAAGGTAACCCCTCAATCCCATGATGATGAAGATGATGAACTAAGTAAGGAAGTTCTAGTTCATGCCTTTGTAGAACTTTCTGAAACTTATGATAATAAGAAACTTGAATGCTTAAAATTACAAAAAGAAGTTGCTTTTCTTAAAAATCAACTTGCCATTGTTTCTAAAGAAAAAGATGATATTTCTTCTAATTTCATTTCCATGCAAAAAGAATTTTGTGCCTACAAGAGTACTTGTAAGGCAAAATCTCCCATTATTGATGAAAAAGAAATTTCCTCTTTTAAATCCAAAATGAATGATTTTGAAAAAGTTTTGAATGATTGTGCTTTCAATACTAAGAAACTTGAGAACATGTTTTCTAAAAAGCACACTTCACATGCTAAAATTTCACAAGATAAAAATTCTCATGCTAGCACCTCTCATGCTCATGCTCACAATGCTCATGCTCACAAATCACACACCCATTATGCTTTTAAATATGGTAGAGTGTATAGATGCACATATTGTGGTAAAAATGGACATTTAGCTAAGTTTTGTTATGATCAACTAAATAGAACAAATAATCTTGTTTGGGTTCATGACACTAACCCTAGAGGACCCAAGAAAATGTGGGTACCAAAATCAAGTCTTAAATTGTTTGATGTAGGTACACACCAAAGCTCCAAGACGTAGGGAGCGGTGGTACCTTGATAGTGGTTGTTCAAGACACATGACATGGGACATCAACAACTTCACAACCCTATCAAGGTACATGGAAGGTGGCACCGTCACCTTCGGGGATGACTCCAAAGGAACTATCATCGGTATAGGTAACATTCAAATTGGTGCATCTCCTATTATTGAGAATGTTATTTTAGTTGATGGTTTGAAACATAATTTGCTTAGCATTAGTCAACTTTGTAATCGTGGACTTAAAGTTGTTTTTGATGATACTTCTTGCAAGATTTTTGATGTTAAATCCGATGTTTGTATTCTCACCGGTTTTCGTGATAATAATGTTTATATTATTGACATGCTTAATTTAGATTGTTCTACTAAATGCTTAAATGCTTTTGATGAAAATTCTTGGCTTTGGCATAGAAGATTAGGACATGCATCTTTTGACCATATCTCTAGGATTAATTCAAAGGAATTGGTGAAGGGTATACCTTACTTGAATTTTGAGAAAGACCGCATTTGTAGTGCGTGCCAACTTGGGAAACAAACCAAGTCTTCCTTTAAACCAATTAAGGATATCATGTCAACTAGGCCTTTAGAATTAATTCATATGGATCTTTTTGGACCAACTAAAACTAAGAGTTTAAATGGAAGTAGATTTGCATTTGTTTTGGTTGATGATTTCTCCCGTTTTACTTGGGTTTTCTTTTTGCAAAATAAAGATCAAACTTTTTCTCATTTTAAGATTTTTCGAAAAAGAGTTGAAAAAGAAAAGGGTTTTCCGATTTTGAGAATAAGGAGTGATAGAGGTGGTGAGTTTGTTAACCAACTCTTCATGACTTATTGTGATGAAAAGGGAATTAAGCATGAAATGTCTTGTCCTAGAACTCCACAACAAAATGGAGTTGTAGAAAGGAAAAATAGAACACTTCAAGAGATGGCTAGGACAATGATAAGTGAATATGACCTCCCTCAATATTTATGGGCCGAGGCCGTAAACACCGCATGCTATATATCGAATCATATTTATTTATGCAAAAATTCTTCAAAACTTCTTTTGAAATGTATCATTCTAGAAAACCTAATGTTGCATATTTCAAAGTTTTTGGATGCAAGTGTTTTGTTTTAAATACTAAGGATAATTTGGGTAAATTTGATGCTAAGGCTTATGAGGCTATCTTTGTTGGATATTCCTCTACTAGCAAAGCATATAGAGTTTTCATTAGATCTTCTCAACCATTGAAGAATCCATGCATGTTAAATTTGAAGAATCTAATGTGGTTGTTGAGAATGTTGTAGAGATTGAACCATTAGGTGAAGACATGGAGAGACTATCCTTGAAGGACTCACCCGCTCAAGAAGAAAAGCTAGACCCTATTGGTGAAGTTCAAGAGGATAAGGAGGAAAGCACTCAACCGCTTCCTAAAGCTTGGAGATACGCTACAAATCATCCTAAGGAGCTCATCTTGGGTGATGCATCTAAAGGAGTCACAACGCGCTCCAAACTCCATGACCTATGTGGTAACTTTGCTTTCATTTCTCATTTTGAACCCAAAGGCATTCTCGAAGCCGAGACGGACCCATATTGGTTGCTTGCCATGCAAGAGGAACTCAATCAATTTGAGCGCAACCAAGTTTGGCACCTTGTTCCTAAGCCCCACGATAGACCAATAATTGGTACTAAGTGGATCTTTAGAAACAAGATGGATGAGTCCGGAAATGTCATTAGGAATAAAGCTAGGTTAGTGGCCCAAGGTTACACTCAAGTTGAGGGAATTGACTTTGAGGAGACCTTTGCACCCGTAGCACAGCTTGAAGCCATACGGATGACACTAGCTTTTGCATGTTTTAAAAATTTTAAACTTTTTCAAATGGATGTGAAAAGTGCATTTTTGAATGGTTTTATAAATGAAGAAGTTTATGTTTCTCAACCTCCCGGTTTTATTGATCATGTTCATCCCGATTTTGTTTTTAAACTTGATAAAGCTTTGTATGGATTGAAACAAGCTCCAAGAGCTTGGTATGAAAGGCTTTCTAGTTTTCTCATTTCAAATGATTTTATTAAAGGCAAAGTAGACACAACTCTTTTCACTAAGCATGTTGATAATGATATTTTAATTGTGCAAATTTATGTTGATGATATAATTTTTGGATCTACTAATGAGCTTTTATGCAAGGATTTTGAGAAGGTCATGCAACTTGAATTTGAAATGTCTTCAATGGGTGAGCTAAATTTCTTCCTTGGACTCCAAATCAAGCAATTGCAAGACGGAACCTTCATTAACCAAGCCAAGTACGCAAAGGAGCTAGTAAAGAAGTTTGGGCTTGAAGGATCAAAGGCTTGCAACACTCCAATGGCAACTACAACCAAGCTTGATAAGGACGAACAAGGTAAAAATGTTGATATTAAATTATATAGAAGCATGATAGGAAGTCTTTTATATTTGACGGCAAGTAGGCCGGATATCATGTTTAGTGTGTGTCTTTGTGCTAGATTTCAATCGTGTCCTAAAGAGTCTCATCTTATTGCGGTAAAACGCATTATTCGTTATATTAGGGCACTATTGGAATGGGTCTTTGGTATCCGAAAACTATAGATTTTTCAATGACTAGTTATTCGGATGCCGACTATGCGGGTTGTAGAGTAGATAGAAAGAGTACTAGTGGGACATGTCAATTTCTTGGTAATTGTCTTGTTTCATGGTCCTCTAGGAAACAAAATTCCATAGCTCTCTCAACCGCCGAGGCGGAGTATGTTGCCGCGGGGGCTTGTTGTGCACAAGTCCTTTGGATGAAACATACTCTCCTTGATTTTGATTTGCACTTTGATCATATAAAAATATTTTGTGATAATACTAGTACTATACACATGACCAAAAATGCAAATCAACATAGTAAGACCAAGCACATTGAGATTAGATATCACTTTCTTAGAGATCATTTTGAGAAAGGTGATATAGATATTGATTATGTTTCCACGGATTTACAACTAGCCGATATTTTCACTAAACCTCTTGATTTTGCTAGATTTTCGTTTATTTATGGAGAACTTAATGTTTGTATTATTGAATAGACATATTTTTCATAACCTTTTTTGATGTATGACAAAAAGGGGGAGAATAAGTTTACATGACAAAAATAAGTTCATTTGGTCTTGGTTCCATATGAATTTATATGCTTTAATTTTAAAGATTTGTTTTATGAGTTTTATGTTTATGTATGTATGAGTTTTTGAATTCTTGTGTTTTAGTTGTTTTGGTATTTTTGGTATCAAGAGCAATTTTTGTGTCCTATATTAGTTTCAATAATTGGTGCATCATTTCAATTATTGAGTATATTCTTGTGTTTTATGTATAGCATAATTTGAGGGGGAGTTTTCTCCTCCCTATATTTTTGTTAATAGCCTATTTGTTTTGTCATCATCAAAAAGGGGAGATTGTTGGCCCAAGAGGTTACACTCTCCAATTGTTTTATGTTTTGATGATGACAAACCAAATATGAGCTATTTGGTACTAATAAGTTTGTTAAGATAAGTTTCAGGTTTGTACCATATTTAGAGACCATTCGCTTAGCTATTGCAAGAACTTCTAAGTTCCACAAAGCAAGGATGGCATATTGCACATCAAGGAAGGATCATAGAAGAGAAGGCACTAGCAAGGCATTGGATGGCTCAAAGACTTGAAGATAGCTCAAGAAGTCTTCATGTAATTTGTTTTTCAGTTTATAGTATGTTAAAGAATAGTGGATAGGTTTGAAGCTCTATCACACACGTTTTTGCGCACATGCTCATTCCAAAATAATTTCTTATAAATTATACAAAAATATTTTGCATACAAGTTTTTGCCTACAGATACATCTTTATATTTTATACTATTCCCTGTTCAAAAGTATTTTTGTTAAAATCAAAATCCTCTTTGTTTTCTTTCTTAAAAATGATTTTTGACCTGATCTGGTCGACCGGGACAGTCGACCGAGTCTGTGTCAGTCTGGTCCGGTCGACCGGACCAGTCGACCGCAGTCCTGGCAGAGGCACGTATCAGTGTGCACGTCTGCCAGTCGACCGGGGCGGTCGACCGAGATATTATTTTTGCTCACAGGTTTTCTCAGTCGACCGGGTCGGTCGACCGCTGGCCTATAACGGTCAAATTTTTGATCTACCGGTCGACCGGCCCAGTCGACCGATCGACCGTTTGAACAGTAACGGGCAGATTTTTAAGAGCTGTTTATTTTTGTCTTTTGTGTTTAAAAATTCGTTTAAGGATATATTTTGATCTAATTACCTCCTAAACATCAGTAATTATGTTCTATCCCTAAACCCTAGCCCTCTCCTATAAATAGGGGTGTTTGGGGAGAGATTTGTTACAACAATTTTTGCTAGAAAATTCAAAAGTTTAAGGCTTTCAAAAGAGACTTGTTTCTTGGTTTTTGTGCTGAATTTCTCACTGATTTTCTGAAGGGTTTTCAAATACTCTCTGATTTAATTTTCTTTCTTCACTTACAACAAGAGCTTCATTCCTACTCAATATTCTCTAAGGACCTTTGTAAGGAAAGAGATATTTGAAAGAGAGAGTTTGTGGTCTTTTGACTACCAGGAAATTACTTGTTCTTGAGATTGTAGGAGTTGGGTACTCCATTGTATTTAAGATCTTTGTGATAGTGGAAGTGGTCGGAATCCTTCTGGGGAAGGCGGGGAGTAGAGCTGGGTGCTCGAACCTCGATAACATATCCTTGTGTTTGCGATTGATTTACATTCTAGCATTCCTTACTCTACTTTGCTTGCACTTATTACTTGCTCATCATATTCATTGTCATACTTGCTTGCATTCATCTTGTGACTCTTGCTTGGTGACTGTTGTAGCGTTAATTTTTTAAATTGCCCTTTGATTAGCTTCATCACCTATTCACCCCCCCTCTAGGTGATTTTCACGTGTCTCCCCTACAATTTATGGCCATGTCTCATCAACAATTCAGTACTATCTGAATTTCTCTTCTACATCTCATAGTCGCATCCCAGCAAATAGCTAAGGACTGTGTCTCCACATTGGTTAGGAGCCACGTCTATGAGAGTTGCGTTCTCCTACGCAACAAAGAGTCCTTTTGATTCTCAAACACAAAGTAGGATAAAGATGAGATAAAATTTGGTAACTTTTATTATTGATGTCAAAATGATAAAAGTGATACAAGCACTCTCCTATTTAACAAATAGAGTGTTACAAAAAAAAGAGATATAAAAGGAGAAGGGCTAATCTCGCTCAGCCAAAGAGTAAATCTGGTCCTGAAGGCGCTGCATCTCACACTGGCATGCCTTCTTAACCTCTGCCCAAGTTTGAACCCTCAATTCTTTCTCTAATAAGAATTTTTTCGTAGCCAACTGTGCTTCAAGAGATCCCAACTTGGAAGAATGAGCAGTAAGATCTTCTTGGATCCACTTCTTAGCAGCCTCTAGCTCCTCCAGCTTTTTCCTGGCAGCAACAAACTTCTGCTCATTTACTTGAATCAAGGCTTGTGCCTTGGCAATAGCTGCCTAAGCAGTGGCTATAATTTGCTCTGCATTCTTAGTGATGACCCTAGATTCTCTGGAGTCATCAACCAATCTTTGACAGCTGGCTTGGAAGTCATTGAGGTGATGGGCCTCCTCAGCCATCTGCTCCTTCATCTCTTTCTGCTCGCATTCTTGAGCAGTAAGGAGCTTATTCAACATCAGTCGAGCCTCGTCCACCGGACTAGCCTTCTCTAGGGTCCTTAGTTTCTTCAAGTATATCCCCAGCTGTTCGACTAGCGTCAGATATACCTTACTCTGAGCTTCCAGTATGACGGATGTTCTCGATCTAGTTTTCAAGAAGCATTCGGGCAAACTCAAAGAAACTTCTTCCGAAAAGAACAATTCGATCTAGGACTTCATGGAAGTAAAGAATTATTATGCCATCTGATGAGCCAATTCTTTTATGATGTCCATGGCTGGAGCCAGCTTTGTTGATGCACTCCCGTACCCTCTTTTTATGATTGTGTGCACGATATTCGTAGAGGTAGGAGCCATTTCACTTGGTGCAGAGATGAGACCGGCAGCAGGATCCGTCAACGTTGAGGTCGTGACCGGCACCTCGGGGACTGTTACTGTGGTAGTCTCTGAAATAACAACCACAGGGATAGACTTCACAGTACTTGTTTCAGCTGTTAAAGTTTAAAGTGCATTGTCCTCTATACCAATGCTTGCCACAGGCTTTTCCATTTGAGCCAGCTCAGTACTCTCTACAATCATAACATTAATGTTAGCAATAATAATGAGAATGAGAGTACATAGAGATTCTGTATTCTCTTACAAAGCTTAGAATCCAAAGACGGTAGATCCTTTGGCAGACTACTCTGGGACGAGAATTCCCCGGCCGTGGTGGTCATGCCCTCAGAGATCATGCCAGTAGCAAGAACTTCAAGGCCCTCCGGCTGGATCAGTTCCTTGATCATCTCCTCAATATGGAAGAGGCCGCAAGTTCAACATTGGTAGCCACTCCTGTAGGTGGCATTCAGATGCAACGTTAAAACATTTGTCCAACTCAATGGGAAAATAATTAAGAGGGATAGAAAAAAATAGTCACTGTGCTTTTCAGATGACGAAGATGACACCTGAACCAAGGAGGCCTTAGTGATTGGGGCTTTTTCACTTAGAACCTCGGTGGTAAGCTGGACTCCACAACCCGAGAAGTAGGATACTTGAGAACCCAGTTGTTGTAGCTCCAGTCCTCTTTCTTGAGTTGAAGAAGCTGCCGGCTGAATTGAAACTCCCCATTGAGATGGAACTTCAATTTCGGCCTTTTCTATCACTTCTTCCGGCTGTTCTACAACTACTACTGGCCCTTCGTCAATTATTTTTTCATCAGTGCTGGGAGCTAGCCGGTCATCGGGTCAGTTTTATTCATCCCAGGGAACAGATAATTTACCCACAACATCTGCTTAAATCCCTCACTCCTCCATCTTGTCACCTGCCCATAGATGTGGAAGTGGCACAGCACCTTCCAATAAGCCTCATACACCAGAGGATCACTCTTCTTTAGCAGATGTAGCTTCTCTATCGCCGGGACATATTTCTCTTAAGGGGCATCTCTAATCACCAGCCTTAAGACTTCGTACATCTCATGGAGGACAAGCCTCATTTCCCTGATGGGAGTGAAGAACGTGCAGGTTTCTGGATCATACTGCTCCAGATAGAGTAGAAATGCTGAATGTCGTACTGGATAGCCCTCATGGCCCCGTACAGTCCGGCCTACAGCAAAAGGTCTTTAAATTCTACAAGAGCAAACCTATCATTCTGCCCCACCATGCTTTGTCAGTAGAGTGGATCCATCCAATGGCATAGAATTCTGCAGGAATGTCATCCCTCACATTTAGGAATTGTCTGATAAAGGTGGCCACAAGTTGTGCGGTCTCTCCTGTTGGCTATCCAGCTCTGACCAAACTAAGTTGCAACCCCAGGACATCCCTCCCATGACCGATGGTGAAGGCTTCATGGGTACCTATCTTGCCCAGGGAAACTATGGAGATTAACCAACTCCCAGTCCATTGTCCGACACACAGACATATGATGCAGGTAGACCAGGGGATACATCTGCTCTATGTTCGGGAGGAAGAACCTCCTATTGCCATCTGGCGAAGCCATTTGTAGCCTCGATCATAAAGAGTAGCCTCAGCCTCCTAATCTAGTCACCAAAGAAGAAGTCAGACTTCCTTAGTAGGGCACGGGAATCCGATTCGAACCGACCATCAGAAATGATTTCCTGGAGAGTAAGCATACTGGCATTGCTGATCTGGCTCCATCGTTCCTTTGATTTACCGGTGGTCACAGGAGCAGTCCTCTGGAGAATGAAGATCATGTTTGGGTCAGCGCCACTTGCATGTCCAAAATGACACTACTTGGACAAATGGTTTGAGGATTATCGCACTGCAAGAAGGACAACACGATAGTCATCAACCTGAAAACTGTTAAGTGTTGAAGCTCTGACGCAAGGTTCACCTCAGAACCGCGTCTAATGACTAAGACGCGGAGCTTAGTGAAACCCGCGTCTAAACTTAAAGACGCAAGGTTCACATGAAGTCCGCGTTTGAAACTTCACAACTTAGAAATTTCTCTAAGTGTTGGAATCAGACGCGAGACTCAGTGAAACCCGCGTCAAACCTCAGAGACGCGAAGTTCACATGAAGTCTGCGTTTAAACTTCACCACTTAGAAAATTATCTAAGCATTGGGATTAAACGTAAGGCTCAATGAAGCCCGCGTTCAACAAGCAGACACAGACTCAAGCTGATGAAGCGAAGACGTTGAGGTTGTCAAACCCACGTCTTGTCTACTAGTGCAAGAGTTACATCTAAAAATTAAACGCAGATGTAAGCCTAGCATTATGGTTTAACTCAGAAGAAGCATAAGAGTTAAGATAACTCTTTGAGTTCTTTAATGGCAAAAGACGATTCGGTCGGTCTTATTACCTGAAATGGGGGCCTCCTGTGCAGAGAAACCTCCAATTTGAACCTTTAGAGCAACGACGCTCGAGGAGAAAGCCACAGGCTTGGTCTTTGGGGCTATCTTGATGGTGAATTCTTTAGAGAAGATGAGAAAAATGAAGAAAAAGTTTGAAGCTTTTCTTAAGTTCTTAAACTCTGGATGTAAAGTTCAAACGGAGAAGAAAAGAGTCTAATGATGACTCTTGAAAGACTGTTGTCTTTTTATAAACACAGCAATCAGCTAATATACGCAGCCCGTATCTTGAGACCAATCGTCACCAGATGCGTGGCAACGCGCCCAAAACGTGGACCTCGCGTTTTAAGAGAACAACGTCTCTTCAAACTCCGCCAGACACGTGGCAGCACACGCGAAATGTGAATCTACTGTTTAACAGAGCCGCGTCTCTTCAATTAAGAGAAGTCTGCGTCTCCACTTCAAAGACTACGTCTCTTTAATATTCTTAAGCTCGCATTTGGGTAAAACAAGAGAGCTGTATCTCAACTCTAACAGAGTCACGTCTCTTTGACAAAGTGAGAGACGCGTCTCTACTTTGATGCTCGCGTGTCTTCAATGAATGAGAATGCGTTTCTACTTCAGACGAGGTGGCGTTGCAACACGACATTCGCATCTACAAGACCTGTGTTCAGTCTCTACTTCTGCAATCAGTTTAATAGTACACTGACGAAAGTATATAACTATTTCCCCTAGTTCAATGGTACACCGACAACCTACTCAGAGTACAGATGAGGTCCGGACTGTGTATCTGAATACGTACGACAATCATCTCTGATGACTTTAAAGAGTTTAATAGTACACTTACGAAGACCAAAATCCAGATAACATCGAGCTCAAGGTACCTCAGAAGATTGCTAGTCCAGTCTTGAGAGCTTGCTGCCAACAGTAAGGTCCCAAGTGTTTCGAAACCCATCCCAGTCAACCGCAGAGTTTTGAAAACATTGAAGGTGGTTCTATAGACTGTCTAAAAATCACTGAAGACAAGTCATCAGATAACAGGGTCCATGCTTCAGACGTGAGGCTAATGAAGCCACTCGTGTAGAGCCAAGACGTAGGGCTTGAAGCCCGCGTCTCAACACCACTGCAATGCTAAGACATAGAAATAAAAGCCCACGTCTCAGCACCACTTCTGTACTTAAACATTAAGCTTGAATCCTGTGTCTCACATACGAAATTTGATACTGAGTTTGAAGCTCGCGTTTCAACACAACCGCAGTGCCTAAACGCGAAGCTCAAGACCCGCGTCTCAGACGAGAAGCTTGACACAGATTTTGAAACTCGCGTTTCAACACCACCATGGCACCCAAACACGGAGCTCAAGACTCATTTCCAGCATTACCTCAATGGCTAAATGCAGGGCTCAAGCCAGCATTTCAACTGCAGAGGAGCTCTGCGTCTCAGTTATAACTACCCCCATTACTGGGTCAAGTATTACCCACGTAATGAGGGGAGTTAACCCCCATTATGGAGGATTTTTAGGGGACAATTTTACCCCTGAAATCTCTATAAATAGCTTAGTTTGTTACTGAAGAGAGGTCAGAATTTTCAGCCGAGGAATACTTATAAAGAGTAAAACTCTTTTACTAACTTGCTGAGTTCAAGTTTTTGCCTATGTCTCTTTGAGATTTCATTGGATAGGAGCTGTGCTGCTCCATCAGTGATCCTAGGAGAAGATTTCCAGAAGAGTTTGATGTTCACCCTATCAACCGAAAATAAGAATCACTTTCTACTGCTACACAAAGAACCCAGCCTTAAACAAAGAGGGGATCTGAGCTTTAGTGTCTCCCTCTCTTGTAGTTGGAATTTTGAGTTGTTATTTTATTTCATTGATTCAAAGAAGTTTTGTAATACACTTTCAACTTTCCTCCCCATACAGCTGCAAGTTCGATGATAATAATCAGGGGCTTTCCCTTTTGGAATGAAGGATCGAAGCAGTGTTCTCTTTTTTGTTGAAGTTCAAGCCAAGACCACTTGTTAGGTCATACCCCATGTTCTCCATCATCCTGAGTACATTTGACTCATAATAAGAGAATTGAGGAAGTTCAGTCTCACTTTTTGAGTATTCGCAAGTCATTGATTTGGACTCGACTATTCTAAAAAGGATGATTTATAGCCTTTGTGTCTTGCTAGAACCTCGAAAAAGGATCCTTATGCATCACTAACACTTTGATATGCCATGAGAGATAATCTCACTGGTACATACAATGATATCAGGGCTTCTATTGTCAAGCAGGGGTCATCATCTACATCGGTACTAGTATCCGATGGTACAGAATCGAAAGAAAACACAGAAAAATAAGCCAAATCTAACTCTTCATTAATATACCACTCACCTACATCATTGGTGATGTTATTGACATCGGGCTTATTAACGCTCATTACAAGTGGGTTCAACTCCTAAAGGCATTCATCTTCTACCTCCGGTTCGACATCAGCTTCATTGCCAGAGTCTAGTTCCTCTGGCTGGGGATTCTCATCTCTCTCCAGAGAATCCTGGTAAAGGAGGGAGTCTGTGAAGTAGTTCTCTACCCCCTTGAATGGACTTTTGGTGACTAATGTTTGGACTTTTCAATTTCCATTAACATACTTCATGACTTGATGGAGAGTAGAGGGGATGATGGAGTTGCGATGAATCCATTGTCGTCCCAGCAACAAATTATACGAAGTATTGGCATCGATAACATAGCATGTCACCTCGTATCTTAGGTTTCTGATCTGGTATTTAAGTTTAATCTTTCACATTGGGCGTGTACCATTGGCATTGAAGTCGTAAATGGTAGTTTGGGTGGCGCTCAATTGGTGAGTGGGGATTCCCAAGTGCTGCATGACCCGGCAGGGCATGATGTTCAACGCGGATCTTGGATCCACCTGAATGCGTCTCACTTTAGATGATCCAATATACCCTGTGAAATGCAAGGGTCTATCATGTTTCCCCTTAATCTACATGTCATCTGGAGTGAAGGTTATGCAGGGGGCATATTGATAGGTATGGCGATAGTTTTCTTCATCTTCCTCCTCTAATTAGCTGGAATTCGGGCCATGAAGGCCTCAGCATCAGCTAAGGCTTCTTTCAGAGCTTCCCTTGTTGACTTAGACAGTCTCAAGAGCTCATAGAGGGTAATCCTGGCCGAGATGTTGGCCAATTAGGTTAAGACATAGAAGTGGTAAGGTCTTGAAGATCCTTCTGCTTTGTCTTTTGGGAGAGTCTTGGCGTACTGAAGCTCCTTTTGCTTCTTCACGGGTTGCTTCATGGATTGCATGGTTGGCTCTGGAGTGGGTTTAGGCGAATTTGCCACCATTTCATCATACTTCTTCAAGTATGATTGGCTCGAGCGGAGTCGCTGCCATAAGCGGTGCATTTGGTTCTGCAGCAAGGACGATGGTCTCCTCCTCCGAATCAGTTAGCGAGGGGACAATTGTTTTAGCTTCCCGGGAGAAAGCACATACTATATTGCAATGTGAAGCTTTTACTTTCCTCCTGGACTTCCTAGTGGTAACAGCAGTCCACTACTGGCCTTCCATGAGATCGGGATGAACCCACATGATCTTTCCCTGAGGGGTAGAAACAAATACGAGACCTTTCTCCTACTGGTGATGTGGATCTGTATTGACCACCTTTAGTTCCCCTTTCAGGATGGGAACAACTGCTGCTGGCGTTGGAGGCTGTACCCTAAACTGAAGGAAAGACGTCATATTGGCTGTCACTTTCTTCTGCTCCGGGCGGAGCTTGAGCACCTCCGCAATCAAAGCTTAGAGAATATCTTTGAAGATGTAACAAGTTTAGTAAGGTGCCCCAGCATCCTGTGGTACAAGCAGTAATTGGGGTTATCGGTTTTGCCTACCTCTTCAGGATGTCTAGCTTTAGAAAGCTTCAATCTGTTGTTCTTGATGAGTAATTTGAGCAACGAATCGATATGCTTGGTGAAAATGAAAATAACTTAGTTTCAAAAGTAAAAGATTCTTTTAAAAATAAATTTGAAATTATTTCAAAAGAAAATGAAGTTTTGAAAAACAAGTTATTTTAATTGAAAAAGAAAAAGAGATTGCCTCAAAGAAAAATAACTCTTTGAAAAAGAAAAATATTTTAAAAGAAAAAGAAAATATTTCTATTTCTAAAAAGAAAAAGGATTTTGTGTCTCATGTCTATTCTTCCAAAATTAATAATGATATTTCTATTATGAAGAAGAACATTGATTGTTTGGGCTCCACTTTGAGCCAATGTGCATTTAATCATAAAAAGTTGGAATATATGTTTCACAAGAAACAAGTTCCACACATGCATGCACACAACCCCATGGCATACACATGTATACCATGCTCACACCGCTCACATATATGCTAGAGTATACACATGTACACATTGCGATCACAAAGGCCATTTAGCAAAATTTTATTTTAATAGAATAAATCATTTAAATTTTGCAAATAAAAGTGTTTGGGTTCCTTATAATGCTAACCCCATAGACCCAAAAAGAAATTAGTATTAAAATCCCCACCTCTTGTGTTTGATATAGGTGTGGACTCTCACAAAATGTGAGAGGGTTGGTGCCTTAGTGGTTGATGCATGTGGAGTTTGATCGATATACCCAATTGATGCATCACTATCAAAGAAGTTTGGTGGGAGGACCACCATGGTTTGGAGACTTAGAAAATAGTTTATATATTTTGGTAACTATCTCTAAATTTCTATTTTAATTTACATGCTTTTACATTAGTGATTTTTTAGCATGTTTGTTTTTAATGCTCATTGTAGGCTGTCTAAAAATCATTAAAAGACAAGCCATTAAAAAAGGCAGAGTTTCAGGTTCTAGACGCAGGACTAATGATGGCCATCCGCGTCTCAGCATCAAGGCGCGTGGGCTCAACACCCGCGTCTCAGCATCAAGGCGCGTGGGCTCAACACCCGCGTCTCAGCATCAAGATGCGTGGGCTCAACACCCGCGTCTCAATCTCAGGGCGCGAGGGTCCAAGGCCCACGTCTCGGTTATAACCGCCCTGGTTATGGGGCCAGTCACCGCCCACATAGCGGGGAAGTTAGCCCCTCATTGTGGAGCACTTTTAGGGGGTACGTTCACCCCTGAAACCTCTATAAATAGCCCGCCGCTATAGGAATGGGGGGACACGACACAAGAAATAAGAGATAGACAACAGACTACATGTAGGCAGACAGAGAGAGAAGCAAGAGAGAGCTCAACTCTTCAGCAAGCTTGCTGCGTACAAGTTGCTCTTTGCCTACCTTCTCTTTGAGAGTTTTGGTAGACAGAGCTGTGCTACTCCTTCTACCAGCCGAAGAGAAGATCCCCGAAGGTCTAGACGGTCACCCGGTCAACGGAGAACAAGATTCACTCTCCATCGCCACTCGAAGAACCCAGCCTTAAACAAAGGGAGGATTCAAGGCTCAACATCCTCCCTCCCTGTAACCGGAATACTAGTCCGTTATAATTTTTCAATTTGATTCAAGGAAATCTTACTTCGAGCTCGTACCTTCTCCGTGTGCGTACAAGAGATGGCGACTCTGCTGGGGACTTCATTTGTTACCGACGAGCAAATCGTGGCGCAAGGTGACATCCTCCGTAAGGGGAAGATGGTCGAATCGCTAGTTGTCGAGTTCGACCAGGCGAAGCACGAAGAGTTTCTCTCTTCCGGCTCCAAGAGCCCAAGGACCCGCGTCTGCCGCAGGGTCTCGACGGGGAATGGCCCCGAAGCTCGATCTGAGGCTCTCTCGGGCGCCGCTGCTGCCAACTGTGCCAAGCAGGATACACGCGCCAACGCTCTCAGGAGGCCCGCGTGGTCTCAGGCACAACTGCCGTTGCGACCAACCGCGCCGCGCGGAACACACGCGTCAGCGTCTCTCAGGAGACCCGCGTGGTCAAAATCTCTGGTGTCCAGCATCAGGTCGTCGTTGGTCTCTCTCCACCTCTACGACGCAACCGAAATGCTGAGCGTCGTCAGAGGAGGCGTGCGCATCAGCTTCAAGTTGGAACTTCTGATTGTCCAACTGAGGCTGCACGCAACACACAAACTGGCATCTTAGCTGCGCTGCATCCAGCGCGCGAAGTCCGCGTTTGGCGGCCCAAACACGAGACTCCCCAAGTTAGGTCCTCTGAAGACCAACTTATCAAACGCCAAGGTGAAACCTCTGCGCCTCGTCAAGCGCAAGAGGCACGCCCCCATAGGCGTGGGGCCCAGCAACCCACTCTCTCTCAAACTCTTCTGCCCCGACGCACTGAGCGGCAACGCGACAATCGCGTCTCGTCTCAACAGAGATGCCAGACGCGCGTCTTACAGCCGCGGCGCAAAAGTCGCGTCCCTGAAACCCGCGTCCAGGCTGTACAGCATATAGATGCCTCCCGTCTTCGACGTTGCGAGGTTAATCTCTTCGATCCCCCTCCCATGGATCTGAGGGATTACTTGACGAAGAAAAGAAGTGCCAATCAGGTCACTTCATCATGTTGCTGCCAACGGCTCATCTCTATGCTCTCCGAGTGCCGTTGTTGTTCAGGTGTGTACCAGCAGTCTTTAGTTAGATAGCTGACCCTGATACCCCCGTCAGCCAAAAGAAGACGCTCTCATAGGCGGAGGATGTTCTCTGACGCTGAATACCCAGAACTCACTACGAATATGACAAGCAGGAGCAGAGGAAAATAGCCTGCAGTCAGCTCTGACGAGTCTGACTCTGAACCGGAAGGAGTGTATCGACACACTTGTACCCGGACAGGGGCCATTCCCCTGATCGACTATAATGCCCTGGCCCGGGGCGTCAAAATGAATGACTCTCATTCTGCTGTAGCAGAATTGTAGGCCTCGAATTCTTCCATCGAGAAGGAGGCCTTCATCTACATGACAAGCACTCCTGAGGAGACGGCCCGACGCCTGGAGCTGCAAGCCCAGGTCCAGAAGGAACAACTTGAGATGATTCGTGCTCAGCAAGAATCTATCGACTCTCTCAAGCAGATGCTTGCGCAGTTGCTTGAAGACAGGAAGAATCTCCCCCTAAAAAGTCTAAGGGCAAGAAAAAAGAGGGAGAAAGCTCGTCTTCTGTGCACCCTGATGGAGAGAAGCCCACCTCGACCTCGTCCAAATCCTCGTCGCAAGGGAAAGACGACCAAAATCAGGGGAAGATTCATTCCGAAAGAATGAATCAATTAGAGCAACGCCTTGAGGCCCTCACCAACCGTAAAGGCCTCCAGGAAGCGGGAGTGGTCCGGCCTTATCCGGCCGAGTGGGACTTGGTTCCATACCCGCCCAAGTTTAAGGCTCCAACCCTCCAAGCATTCGATGGGAAGGGGTCACCCAACCAACACCTCTACTACTTTAAATCCCAAACAGGGAATGTAGTAGACAATGATGCCATCTTGGCACGTCTGTTCATTGGCACCCTGAAAGGGCTCGCCTTCGAATGGTTTATGAAACTCCCAGAGGGCTCCATCAAGAACTGGGGTGATTTGGAGAAGCTATTCCTAACGCGCTTCTTCGAAGACGACTCGGAAGTCACGATGCCCACCCTTTTGGCTACCAAACAGCGAAAGGGAGAGTCCGTCAAATCTTTCGTGGAAAGATTTCGGAATGTGGCACTCCGATGTTTGAGCGGCATGACCCAGGTCACCCTGGTAGAAACATGTCGCCACAATCTCCAAACCTCACTCCTTGCTCAAATAGGAGTTGCTGAAAGCCGCACCTGGAAGCAGTTGGTCCAACAAGGTGAACAGGCTGAGGAGATTGTTGCCCGCGTCAGGGCAGAAGAAGGGAAGCCACAGCCAGAGAGGTCAACCAGGCGTGCGCCAGACACATCCCTCCAGACAAAGCGGAAGGATAATTTGGCAACGGAGACCAAATCTCCTGCCAAACCTCAACCGGTCAAGGCGAGTGACTCTTCAAGCCAGCCACGCGCAAACAAGCAGTATTCTTTCAAGGAGGAACATGTCGATTCGCTCTTTAAGCTACTCAACAAGAGCAATAGACTGAAGCTCCCTGAAGCCAGGCGCCCTGAAGAAGTCGGTAAAACCGACAATCCCAATTACTGCTTATACCACAGGATGTTGGGACACCCCACCAAAAGCTGCTACGTCTTCAAGGACATCCTTCAGGCCCTGATTGACGCGGAGGTATTAAAACTCCGACCAGAGCAGAAGAAGGTGATGGCTAACATGACGTCAGTTCTCCAGTTCGGAAGACAACCCCCAACGCCTTCAGGGGTGGTCCCTGTTCCGAAAGGAGAGCTAAGAGTGATCAACACAGATCCTCACCAGCAACAAGAGAAAGGCCTGATACCTGTTCCCACGCCTCGAGGGGAAATCATGTGGGTCTACCCTGACCTTGTTGACGCCCAGCAATGGACTACTGTAACTAACAAGAAGTCCAAGGGCAAGGCAAAGGCGTCATCCTGCAATGTGGTGTGTGCCTCTTCTCGAGAAGCGGATACCGATATTCCTTCGCTAACCGACTCGGAAGAGGAGATAATAGTTCTGGCCGCAGAACCCGGTCGGCTGGTGGCAGAAACCGGCTCAGGACAGCCCTACTTGAAGCAGTATGGCGAAACGGCGACAACCCCTCCACAACCAGCTGCAGAGCCAACCAAGCCCTCCACAAAATAACCCGTGGAGAAACAGAAGGAGATTCGATTTTCTCGAGCCCTTCAAAAGGGCATCGCGGAAGAATCTACGGCGCCTTACCGCTTTGATGTCCTGGCTCAATTAGCCAACATCTCGGCGCGGATTACCCTGTATGAGCTTCTTAGGCTGTCGAAGTCAACCAGAGAAGCTCTACAAGAGGCTCTGGCAAATGCTGAGCTCTTCATGACCCAGGTGCCAAAGGAGGAAGATGTAGAGAATTGTCTCCACACCTCCCAGAATGCCCCCAGCATCACCTTCACGGCAGAGGATATGCAGGTAAAAGGGAAACATGATCGACCCCTGTACTTCACAGGGTATATTGGATCATCCGAAGTGAACCGCATTCAGGTAGATCCAGGGTCCGCGTTGAGCATCATGCCTCGCCGGGTCATTCAGCATCTGGGCATCCCTACTCATCGTTTGAGCCCTACCCAGACAACTATCTATGGGTTCAATGCCAACAGGACCCGTCCGATGGGGAAGATCAAGCTCAAATGCCAGATTGGTGTTGGTCCCCGAGATATTGATAAATGCGGAACTATCTCTGTTGGCAACAATGATCTAAAATACACAAGTCAACATAACACTAAAACAAGAAGGATTAATCGTTAATCAAAGAAGTAACTTGCAAAAAGGAAATCAAATCTCAGAAAATGCACAAACGCAAACAAGAGAGATTTATCCTGGTTCGGTCCTTGTGACCTACATCCAGTCCCCAAGCCACCTGCTTGAGATTTTCCTTTAACCTTGATTTTGCAACCCAAAATCAATACACCATGTACACCACTTGACAAATTCCCTTCGCCAAATGTGTACACCTTCTCTTCCACCAAGAGAACACCTTCTCTTCCACCAAGAGAATACCTTTCACCTTGTACAACTGCCTCTACAACCAAGAAGCCTCCTGTGTACAATGATTTGCTTTGAGAATTACAATACTTTTCCTATAGCCTTGGTACTGAATGTGTATGTGGATAAGGTTCAGTATAGGAAACAAGAACTTCAGAGAATCTTCACAATGGAAATGTCTTTTGGTGAAGAACTGAAGTGGGAAAAACAGTTTTCAGGTTTGCAGATTTTTGGCTTTGGAAAACTGATAAAATCTCTTAGTAATTGGCCTTTGGACTAACTACCCCTTATATAGCTGAAGACTAGGGTAAGTTAGGGTAGTTACAGGTGCATTTCGAATGTTTGAAACGTTGGAAAACGTTGCACAAAAGACCAACAGTCAGAAACTGTCCAACAGTCAGAACTGCCTATTAGTCGACTTGCCCATGGAGTTAGTCGACTAGACTAGGCAAAAATCCTTCTATTAGTCGACTAGGTTTGGCTATAAGTCGACTAGGTCAGTGGCCGTTAGAAGAACAGTTTCAGAATAACTACTTCAAGTCGACTGCAACTACTTGATAGTCGACTTGACCAGTTATTAGTCGACTTAGGAACAAGGGTTAGTCGACTAGAAAAATGTATTAGTCGACTATAGTTGACTGTTTGGTCGACTAATACACAAACAGAGAGTTGGTCTGTTTCAGGACACAGGATTAGTCGACTTGGGTAACTGGGTTAGTCGACTACACATTGGTTAGTCGACTTATAATGGACATCAAGTCGACTAATGGACCAATGAAGTGTGTGTTTGTGTCAAGGCTTTTACATGCTATTTCATCTTTACAAACCACACTTAATTAACTCTCCTTGGCACATCTTGATCATGTAGGACTCTTGATTCATCATGTGTTAGAGCTCCAAATGAATTTGATCTTCACAAACGTCTTCATCGAAA
The DNA here is from genome assembly GCA_038442645.1 of Agave tequilana. NCBI lineage: Eukaryota > Viridiplantae > Streptophyta > Magnoliopsida > Asparagales > Asparagaceae > Agave > Agave tequilana. The sequence goes on from JAVJIF010010267.1 coordinate 135,583, forward strand.
TAAGTTCCAACATTCTCCCCCTTTTTGATGATGACGCTTTGTGTGCACAAGTCCTCCCCCTGCAGAAGATATGTTATATTTTCCTCCCCCTTCAGAAATTGGGTTATAACAAATAGAGAAATACTTTGTTCTCCCCCTGCAACAAATATATTAGTACATATATATATATAATTGTTCTTTATCAATTTTTATATGGTACCTGCAAGATAAACGTTAGATGGTACCAAACATAAAAGATCATATTAACCTTTAGGACTCCAAATCCATTTAGAATTTGGTTTCCACCTGTTAATATACACATAGTTGCAAGAATCACATATATCATGAATGTATGATGCAATATATGTATTTTTATCATGAAAACTTAAATTTTTAGGAATCCATATAAACTTACTTTTCTTAGACTTTCTTTTTACAAAAGAACTATATGGATTACTATAACATGAAGATTTTGCAATAAATCCAATACCATGATTATCATGTGACAATTTTTGAAAAGATAATAAAGCATTCAAATTTTCTTTTCCTTTATTAACTTAGTCACATTTTGCAAAAGATCTTCATATTAATTTTTGAAAACTAACATGTCTTTATCCAATATAGAAATCCTTTCATTCAAAGACTTAGTTTCCTTTTTCAAAAAAATGTTCTCTTTTATAAATTTCTCATTTTCAATTTTCAAAGATGATATGACTTTTTCAAACTCATCTTGTTGTTGAAAATTTATAGATGAACATTGTAATGCATAACATGAATTTTCCTTTAAAAGTTTCTCATTTTCTTTTGACAAAACTTTGTTTTTCAGTTTTTCATTTTTCAGATCAAGAAATAATTCATGGAAAGCATCAGAGAGTTCAGAATATGATACCTCATCATCTTCAAGTGCCATGTAACATAGGTTGACACGTTCAGTGGATTCTTCTTCATCAGATGAAGATGAATCACTGTATTCTGATAATGCTTCGTAGTTCTTCTTCTTTTTGAACTTCTTACTCTTGTACTTATCTTTCTTCTTAAGCAAAGGACAATCCATCTTCATATGACCTGGTTTATCACAATTAAAGCATTTGAATTTACCTTGCTTTAGAAATTTCCTGAATTTCTTTGAGAGCATTGCCATCTCCTCTTCGTCATCATTGTCCGTGTCGGAAGATGCATGAAAGGCGAGTTCTTTCTTCTTTGAACGGTGTTGTCGTTCGTCCTTCTTCCTTTCTTCTAACTGCACTTCATATGCCATTAGATTACCGATTAGGTTTTCTAATGTCATAGTTGAGAGATCATTCGCCTCTTCAATGGCGGTTGTCTTTTTCTCCCATTCTGGTGTGAGTGCACGAAGGATCTTTCGAACTCTTTCAACTTGGGTGTAGTTCTTTCCAAGGGATGCTAATGTATTGGTGATGTCGGTGAATCTTGTAACCATCTCGGATATGGTTTCATTCTCCTCCATTTTGAATAACTCAAATCTGTGGACAAGAACAGATATTTTAGATTCCTTAACTTTATTAGTGCCTTCATGTGTTACCTGAAGAGTATGCCATATTTGATGTGCAGAAGTTGCTGTTGAAACATGGTTGAACTCTTCTTTGGTTAGGGCACAGAATAGAGCATTCATCGCTTTGGCGTCAAGGTTCGCGTTCTTCTTTTGATCTTCACTCCAAGCGTTGTAGTTGGTTGTGGGCTTGGTGTATGTTGCTTCTACGATGTTCCAAAGGTCGTAGTTGAGTGACTGCAAGTATATCTTCATTCTACACTTCCAATAGTTGTAGTTGGTTCCGTCAAATAGCGGTGGACGTTGTGTAGAATGTCCTTCTTTGAATTGGGATGATGAGAACTCCGTTGCCATCCTTATTGTTGACGAGGTATGCAGGGCTCTGATACCAAATGTAGGATCAGAGCGTATACGCCAGTTCAGGGTATGAAATGTGAGGCCGGCTCTGATACCAAATGTTGGTCCCCGAGATATTGATAAATGCGGAACTATCTCTATTGGCAACAATGATCTAAAATACACAAGTCAACATAACACTAAAACAAGAAGGATTAATCGTTAATCAAAGAAGTAACTTGCAAAAAGGAAATCAAATCTCAAAAAATGCACAAACGCAAACAAGAGAGATTTATCCTGGTTCGGTCCTTGTGACCTACATCCAGTCCCCAAGCCACCCGCTTGAGATTTTCCTTTAACCTTAATTTTGCAACCCAAAATCAATACACCATGTACACCACTTGACAAATCCCCTTCGCCAAATGTGCACACCTTCTCTTCCACCAATAGAACACCTTCTCTTCCACCAAGAGAATACCTTTCACCTTGTACAACTGCCTCTACAACCAAGAAGCCTCCTGTGTACAATGATTTGCTTTGAGAATTACAATACTTTTCCTATAGCCTTGGTATTGAATGTGTATGTGGACAAGATTCAGTATAGGAAACAAGAACTTCAGAGAATCTTCACAATGGAAATGTCTTTTGGTGAAGAACTGAAGTGGGAAAAAGTTTTCAGGTTTGCAGATTTTTGGCTTTGGAAAACTGATAAAACTCTTAGTAATTGGCCTTTGGACTAACTACCCCTTATATAGCTGAAGACTAGGGTAAGTTAGGGTAGTTACAGGTGCATTTCGAATGTTTGAAACGTTGGAAAACATTGCACAAAAGACCAACAGTCAGAAACTGTCCAACAGTCAGAACTGCCTATTAGTCGACATGCCCATGGAGTTAGTCGACTAGACTAGGCAAAAATCCTTCTATTAGTCGACTAGGTTTGGATATAAGTCGACTAGGTCAGTGGCCGTTGGAAGAACAGTTTCAGAATAACTACTTCAAGTCGACTGCAACTACTTGATAGTCGACTTGACCAGTTATTAGTTGACTTAGGAACAAGGGTTAGTCGACTAGAAAAATGTATTAGTCGACTATAGTTGACTGTTTGGTCGACTAATACACAAACAGAGAGTTGGTCTGTTTCAGGACACAGGATTAGTCGACTTGGGTACTGGGTTAGTCGACTACACATTGGTTAGTCGACTTATAATGGACATTGATCGAGATTTTCACCTGCACACAAAATAAATAATATTAGATTTAGAACAAGTTGTGCAAGGTTCTCAATTCTAATCCGCGGTAGCAATGGGCTATGCGGGTCGTGATCCTCTGGGAGGGACTAGCGATGGAAGCTTTGTCAATAAGTTATCTCTAAAGTTTTTATTAATTTAAAGTTAAGTAAGAAAGAAAGAAGAAGTGATATTTACAATGAAACTGAGGAAAAGAATTTGAAAAGATGGAGATGGTGATCTAAACCAAAGAAAGAAAAGAAAGCAAACTACACATACATACCTCTTCAGTCTGCTTACCTTTGAACCGTTGCGATGATTTACCTTTTCTTGGAAGGCGTACAAGTATGGCGTATAGGATCGTCCGCCTTCTTGATCTACACTATGAAAATAAAAGACAAACTATGAAGACTTGTTCATCGCCATAGGCCATCAAGGGCTCTTCTTCGGCTAGGCAGTCTCGAAGCAATTGGTTCTCATGGTGAGCAAGACATTAGAGAAACAACAATAGAAGAAAACAAAAACTAAGATACACAAGAATCAACAAGAATAAAAGAACATAACATAATAAAAAAGAACGAACCTCGATTCGATTTATTTAACAATGGCGGAAAAGCAAAACTTACACCGATTGTCACCCTCAGTACAAGTAGATCTCCTTCCTCCATAAGAACATCATCTCCTCTCAGTTTACAAAAAGGAAAAATAAAAATTACAAAAGAGAAAAGAAAACCTAAACTAGAAGAAAGCCTAAAAACCCTAGCTTTTGGCCCTGTATTTCACTGGACTTGAGATCTGTGTTGCACTACAGGGGGTATTTATAGGCGCAGAAGGAGTTAGATTCCGAACACAATTCGTACACAAAAGCCGTTGCCCTGGCTTATCTGAATTGCCGTGGAAATGCTGCATTTGCTGTGGAATTGCGGCATTTTGGTGGCAGATTGCCACGCGCTTTGGCGCGTGGCTTCTCCTGGTCCGTCCATCTGGGCGTTTGCTTCTGGAAGCTGCATCCTGGCTCTTTATCATGGGATTTGGATATAACTTGGGAATCAAGTTATCTAGATTTCAAATCTCCCAATATCTTTATCCACGAATTTCCTTATCTTTGCACTCTTATCTTTGGCTTTTATCTTCATCCTGCAAGTGTTTAGGGTTGGATAGAAGTCTATCCTTCCCTCTTCTTTGATAATTGCAACTTTAGCCCTTGTGTATTTGCACTTTGACAATTGATATTTGCACTTTTGCACTTGGGCTTCAAATGTGGGCTTTTGGGCTCTTTTTAAGCTTTAATTCTTTCTTTTTATTATTTCGAGGCCTGCACACAATAAATCACAAAATATTAATAAATGTGCAGAATTAAATGAATAAATATGAAAATGTGATGGTAAATGTTATGAAAAAATGCACTTTTCACTACCAATCACACCCCCACACTTATCTTTTTGCTCGTCCTCGAGTAAAAACAAAGAAAAAGAAAAATTAATCTAACCTAACTCACTTTCGTAGGAATCACGGTTGCACTTAGCATGTGCAACAAGCTGTTAAACCTCTAGGTTACCCTAGAGGACGAGTGTTGTCTCGTGTGGGTTTTCAGCGGATTACACCCAAAAAATTCATAAAAAGAAAAATATTTGAATTATATTTGAAGAGACTAAGTAGTCTATAAGTTTTAGGATTATCATTTTTATTCATTCTTTAAACTTAGTCTTAATAAAGTGAATTGTTATTCATTTTAGGTAAGGATTAAAATTGAATTTCTAATATAGTCTTTTTCGTTACCAAAAATCATATGCATCATTATGAATTTATACTAGGAATTCCTTAACTTGGACTCTCATGCCTCTTTATTATATAAGTATTATTATATATATATATTATTTTTTTTGATATGTATAATCATCTAATTTTCTTTCGTGTAAGTATCAAGGCTTCTTGAGGCCCTAATACCTAACTAATTGATTATTAGATGTGTTAGTACATATAAGTAATTTTTCTTAGTTTAGGCTTTCTAATCCACCCATGTAGCGAACTTAAAGTCAGTGACTCCCAAACCGGTCGGCTTTAGGGCACCAGGTGAGAAAACACCCCGCGGACTCAAATTCGAATGAACTAGGCCACAAAACTAAGGTTTTATTATTATTATTATTATTTTTTACACTCACCTTTAGGCGTGAATACTTATGCTTCTTGAGGCACATGCATCCAGCTTAATTAGTGATTTTTTTTTTATATGAGGCACAAAGGTCTTCGTCTTAGAATCCTAGATATGCATTAGGTATGCAAATTTCATTAAGGTAAAAATCAAGACTAATTAATTATTCAATTTCTCCTCCTATACCTAAAATTTAAACAATTTATTTATTTTGACCAAGTTTTTAGAAATCCTAATCATGATTTTCCTAATTCTTAAGATTAACTTAGATTTCTTTCAAAAGATAAGTCAAAATATTATCCTTTTTATAATTTTTTTTTTTAGCAAATTTTTGTTAGTTTCTACCTATGTTAGTATGTTAGTAAAGCCCACCCCCACACTTATCTCATGCATTGTCCTCAATGTATGAATGTATGCATATATGCATGAAATAGAACAAGGGAAGGCGGAAGTTACCTTAAGGTGGTGGTTCCGGAGGTGGTCTAATTGGGCCAAGCGTTGCTACCCAATCAAGATAATATAATAGTTGGTGGAACCCACCAGAAATTTTCCTTTCATAACCCACTAAAATATATGTATAATCATTTTTAAGAATTTCCACCCCATCAAATTTCCAAATTTCATAATAAATTTCAGAGTCAATTTTGTCAACCTCCTTGTCCCAAAATGGAGTATGGAAAGATGGAATTATTGACTTGGACATTATAGGTGCGGGAACGAATACCGACTCAGGGAAGAAGCTCAAATCAAGTAAGGGCTCAGGAGTCGGGCTAAGTTCAGGAAGTGGGTCCAAATCAATAAGTTTAAGCTCAAGTCCACAATCATATTCCCACAATGGAATGTGACTCAATGTTGGTGATTCAAGTTCAGCAATGATAGGTGTAGGAATCAAAACTGACTCTAAAATATTACCTAATTCAGGTAACAGAACAGGAGTCAATAATGATTCAGGAATTTGAACTTGATCATAGATTTGAGAATCTAGGTCGCATATCTCATTGGGTTCAATGATATAAAAATCAGAACTTGCCAATTTATCCATAGTACTTTCAAAATTGCACAATTGGTCAAGTTCAATATGATCATCAAAAATGGGTGATTCAATTTCATGATGAATTAGAATAGAGTCCAATGTTGACTCGGGAAAAGTGAAATCAGGTGAAGACACTGGAGTCATAATTGGATCAGGAAATAAAATTGAATCATCAAGTTGGGGATCATGATCATATTCATCCTCAAGTTCTATTTCAGGAAAGGAAAAACTTGCCAAATTATCAAGAATTGGAGTTTCGGCAAGTTCTAATGATGGCACTGAAATAGAATCTTGTTGTCCAAAGCAACTTGGTTCGTTGGCTCTAAGCGAATGGTCAGCGAAAGCAGAAATGGCCGAACTGTGAGAACGTAAAGATTGAACCATAATATCTATATTATGATCACGGGCTAATCTAGCCTGAGTCATGGCAGCAAGCATCCTTTCATAGTCGATAGGTTCATCATGTTGTGATTGGACTTGAAAAGAGGAAGTGTAATCATGATGAAGTTGTGAGTTGGTGGACTCACGCATTATCATGTCTGCGATAGATGGTAATTGTTGCTTGGACTCATGCATACTCATCATTTCCTCGATAGATGGTAATCTATCCTGAATGGGTGGATCTGAGTATGAATCATTGAAAGAATGTGGACTAGATGGATATGGAGGACAATTTGGTTGAAAATTAGACTCGGGGGAATCGAAACCCCATGAACTCTGTGAAGAGTTGAAATTATTATGCAAATTATAGTTATAAGATGGGGGGTGTGGGTTATAGTCATTCGGATAAGACCATTCCGGCACACTAGGTTGATCAAAATTATGATATACCGGGTTGGTAATATCCGAAAAATAGTTAGGTGTGTAATATGGATTAAAATTGAAAAAATTATTATATGCCATATCACACAAACACAAACAAAGAGAAAAAAAATAAATAATCAAACAAAAAAGAAAAAAAATTCTAACCTAAGTTAGGGTAGACCTAGACCTAGACGACTCCTAACTGGTTAGACTGTCCACGGGAGGTAGGGTGTAGACTTTGACCACAAGTTAATCAGCCAGGTCGGGGCAGAGTGGTGGGAGGTTTTCCGTCAAAGACGTTCCTTAATTAAATAACCACCACTCTTCGGGCTTTCAGCCCTCAATCCCCTTCCTAGACACTGATTTGGCAGGAGTCAACTTCCAACACCGTTCCCCCTTAGGATAATCTCCTAATTGAGTCCGAGTTGTCCCTAGGGCCAACGTCTACTAATTTTTAAGTTAGGCTTGGGTTAGTGAGTGCTTGGGATGTGATTTTTGGGCTAAGGAAGGGTGATGAAATCCCCACCTTATCTTGTTAATGGGTTATGCCCTTAAGATGAATTAGTGCAAGTGTACAAGATAAGTAGATAAGATTCACTCAAAGCAGAAAATAAACCAAGAAATGAGTCCTATTCTACATGCAATGCGTACGTACCTTGCTCCAGTACTCTTCAACAGTAAAAATAAAGGAATTGAAAAAGACACGTGCCTAATATGCAAACGTCTAATCAATTTTTATTTTTAACAACAATTTTTTTTTACTGTTGATTAATTAGCAATTTACAGGTATATCACAGAACAAATTGGAACAGAGCAGAAAACAGTATTTTTAATTTGAAGCAACCTGCAAAAATTACAGTTTAGTAGTTCACTACTAAGGCCGGGTTTCCGCGGCTATTGCCACGGATTCGCGGCACTACAGTAGGCTCTGTTGCTCTGCCTTCGAGGGTAGAGGCACAGAGTTGCTATATGTCCACTTCTGTTGCTGTTTTTCTGTTTCCTGTTCTCCAAACCTGCAAACAGAAAAGAATAAAAGAATTAGTTAATAAATTTTTTTTTTTAGAGAGAAACTTACCGTCCCTCCCCGGTAACGGCGCCAATTTTTGATCGAGATTTTCACCTGCACACAAAATAAATAATATTAGATTTAGAACAAGTTGTGCAAGGTTATTAATTCTAATCCGCGGTAGCAATGGGCTATGCGGGTCGTGATCCTCTGGGAGGGACTAGCGATGGAAGCTTTGTCAATAAGTTATCTCTAAAGTTTTTATTATTTAAAGTTAAGTTAGAAAGAAAGAAGAAGTGATATTTACAATGAAAGTGAGGAAAAGAATTTGGAAAGATGGAGATGGTGATCTAAACTAAAGAAAGAAAAGAAAGCAAACTACACATACATAGCTCTTCAGTCTGCTTACCTTTGAACCGTTGCGACGGTTTACCTTTTCTTGGAAGGCGTACAAGTATGGCGTATAGGATCGTCCGCCTTCTTGATCTACACTATGAAAATAAAAGACAAACTATGAAGACTTGTTCATCGCCATAGGCCATCAAGGGCTCTTCTTCGGCTAGGCAGTCTCGAAGCAATTGGTTCTCATGGTGAGCAAGACATTAGAGAAACAACAATAGAAGAAAACAAAAACTGAGATACACAAGAATCAACAAGAATAAAAGAACATAACATAATAAAAAAGAACGAACCTCGATTCGATTTATTTAACAATGGCGGAAAAGCAAAACTTACACCGATTGTCACCCTCAGTACAAGTAGATCTCCTTCCTCCATGAGAACATCATCTCCTCTCAGTTTACAAAAAGGAAAAATAAAAATTACAAAAGAGAAAAGAAAACCTAAACTAGAAGAAAGCCTAAAAACCCTAGCTTTTGGCCCTGTATTCACTGGACTTGAGATCTGTGTTGCACTGCAGGGGGTATTTATAGGCGCAGAAGGAGTTAGAGTCCGAACACAAGTCGTACACAAAAGCCGTTGCCCTGGCTTATCTGAATTGCCGTGGAAATGCGGCATTTGCCGTGGAATTGCGGCATTTTGGTGGCAGATTGCCACGCGCTTTGGCGCGTGGCTTCTCCTGGTCCGTCCATCTGGGCGTTTGCTTCTGGAAGCTGCATCCTGGCTCTTTATCATGGGATTTGGATATAACTTGGGAATCAAGTTATCTAGATTTCAAATCTCCCAATATCTTTATCCACGAATTTCCTTATCTTTGCACTCTTATCTTTGGTTTTTATCCTCATCCTGCAAGTGTTTAGGGTTGGATAGAAGTCTATCCTTCCCTCTTCTTTGATAATTGCAACTTTAGCCCTTGTGTATTTGCACTTTGACAATTGATATTTGCACTTTTGCACTTGGGCTTCAAATGTGGGCTTTTGGGCTCTTTTTAAGCTTTAATACTTTCTTTTTATTATTTCGAGGCCTGCACACAATAAATCACAAAATATTAATAAATGTGCAGAATTAAATGAATAAATATGAAAATGTGATGGTAAATGTTATGATAAAAATGCACTTTTCACTACCAATCAGACATCAAGTCGACTAATGGACCAATGAAGTGTGTGTTTGTGTCAAGGCTTTTACATGCTATTTCATCTTTACAAACCACACTTAATCAACTCTCCTTGGCACATCTGATCATGTAGGACTCTTGATTTGTCATGTGTTAGAGCTCCAAATGAATTTGATCTTCACAAACGTCTTCATCAAAATAAGTTACAACAATTGGAAGTTTAAAGTCGGAAGTGACATGCTACGTCATTGATGCCGACACTTCCTACAACCTATTGCTGGGACGACCGTGGATCACCGCAACTCCATCGTTCCCTCCACTCTCCATCAAGTCATGAAATACATTGACGAGGGTGGAAAGGTGCAGATGTTGATTGCCGAAAGGCATCCATTCAAAGGGGTCGAGAATTATTTCACAGACTCCTTACTGTACCAAGATCCCGTGGAGACGGATGAAGTCCCGCAACCGGAGGAACCAGACTCTGGCAATGAAGCCGACACCGAGCTGGAGGAAGATGAGTGTGTGTGGAGCTAGATCCACCTGTAACGAGCATTGATAAGCTCGATGTTAATAATACCACCGACGATGTAGGCGGTTGGTACATTAATGAAGAATTAGATTTAGCGTATTTTTCTGTGTTTGCTTCTGATTCAGTGCCGTCAGACACTAGTACCGACGTGGATGACGATCTCTGGTCGGCAATGGATGCTTTGACATCGTTGCATGTACCAGTGAAATTGTCCTTTAAAACATGTCGAAATGTCGACGATGCGCAACAATCAATATTCATGGTTCTAGCGAGAAGGAAGGGCCAAAGACCAATTCTCTTCGGACGAATTGAATCCGAACCAATGAATCATGAAGAATCAGAAAGTGAGCAAGAATCCCCTCAGTTCGGTCATTATGAGCCAAAGACACTCAGAATGATGAAAAACATGGGGTATGACCTCACCAGCAGACTCGGGTTGAACTTCGGCAAAGGACGGAGGACGCTACTTCGATCCTTTGTACCAAAAAGAAAAGCACCCGATTATTATTATCGGACGCGCAGGGGGTTGGGCTATGTATCAACTCCGACTCCATCAGCCTCTGATTCTGGGGGCTCATTTGGCTATAAATACTCTTCAGGCACGTCATCATGGGAGTCAGATGCTAGTGTCGACAACATCTTCAAAGAACTTTCGATGCACATGGTTTCAACAAGCCATCTGGAAGATGAAGATGAAGAAATGATCCGATCCGATGCAGATCCTTGGATCAGACATTTAAACACTCTGTGGGACACTCGCTTTGAACTGCGTGAACCACCCACAGAAGACAAGATTGTTCAGATTAATCTAGGAGATGAGGCTATTCCTAAGCCCATCTTCATAAGCGATGGCCTGTCACCGTCAGAGAAAAAGGATCTAATATCTCTTGTTCAAGAGTACAGAGATGTCTTCGCTTGGAATTACGAAGACATGCCTGGACTTGATCCTCAGGTGGCTATGCACCGCCTCAACATCAATCCGGACGTAAAGCCTGTTAAACAACAACAGCGACGGTTCCGTCCAAAAATAATGGAGGCGATTCAATCGGAGGTCAGAAAGCTCATAGATTTTGGCTTCATCAGGGAAGAGCAACATCCCGATTGGGTAGCCAACATCGTCCCCGTTGCTAAGAAAAACGGAAAGACCCGGATCTGCATCGACTTTCGTGATCTAAATGAGGCTTGTCCCAAAGACGAATTCCCATTGCCAATCACAGACGTCATGATTGACAATACCTGCGGATTCGAACGAATGTCCTTCATGGACGGATTTTCAGGATAGAATCAAATCAAAATGTATCCTGACGACGAAAAGCACACCTCCTTCAGGACACCATTGGGGGTTTATTGCTATACCGTCATGCCCTTCGAACTGAAGAATGCGGGGGCGACCTATCAGAGGGCCATGAACGCCATTTTCCAGCATCAAATACGCAAAACGGTAGAATGTTATGTTGATGATATTGCGGTAAAAAGTCGCACTAAGGGTGATCACATAGCTGACCTGAAGGTGGTCTTCGACATCATGCGGGCTCATCGATTGAAGATGAATCCCAACAAGTCCTTCCTGGGGTGGCCAGTGATAAATTCTTAGGATTCATTGTAACCTCCACCGGGATCCATTTGGACCCGAAAAAGGTTCAAGTTATCCAGGAGATGCAGCCTCCAAGAAATCTCAAGGAACTCAGGGGATTACATGGACGATTGGTGTACATCCGCAGGTTCATCTCAAACCTCTCTGGAAGATGCCAACCCTTCACTAAGTTAATGAAGAAGGGTGTCTCGTTCATTTGGGATGATGCTTGCCAATAAGTATTTGAGGAAATCAAGCAATACCTCACCCAACCACCAGTCCTTGCAGCTCCAGTATTCGGAAAGCCTTTCCTGATGTACGTCCGGGCAATGGATCATTCTTTGGGAGCTCTACTAGCTCAGAATGATGATCAAGGATGAGAGCGAGCAATCTACTATCTGAGTAGAACAATGATCGGAGCCGAACATCGGTATAATCCGATCGAGAAGGAATGTTTGGCATTAGTGTTCGCCATTCAGAAAATGCGACACTATCTGGTAGGCCAAACTATAAACGTCATATCAAAAGTCAACCCCCTGAGGTTACTTATGACTAAGCCTTCATCATTGAACGGCCGGCTGGCAAAATGGGCCATATTGCTATCTCAATATGAAATGCACTTTTTACCACAAAAAGCTGTGAAGGGACAAGCGGTGGCGGATTTCCTGGCTGAGCATCCAGATCCGAGGGTAACCAAGCTTTACGACGATCTCCCAGACGAGGTCGCTGAAGCCTGCCAGACCCAGACATCCTTTGAAAGGCAGGTGTGGCAACTTTTCTTTGATGGTGCGTCCAGAACGAGCCCGAAAGGACACCTAGTAGCAGGGGTAGGAGTAGTACTTGTCTCCCCACAGAACTATGTGATTCCTCGAGCTGTCTCATTAACTGAGCCGTGTTCCAACAATGTGGCGGAGTACAATGCTCTTTTGATTGGGATGCAACTCGCCGATGAGATTGGCGTTAAAAATCTCAAGGCATATGGTGACTCCAAACTCATCGTTAGCCAGGTTCGCGGGGAGTACGAAGTCAGACATGAAGACCTAGTACCCTATTACAACGCAACTGTCCACATGGCTGGGAAGTTTACAAACTTCTACATCGACCATGTACCACCAAGCAAAATGCGCATGCAGATGCACTGGCATCCCTCGCGGCCTCCTTAGCTCTTCCAGCTGGAGCAATGGAGAAAGTATTCGTCTACAGCCACGACCTGTATTGCCCGGGAACTGCCCTCAAAAACTATCAGGGGTCAAAGGGAGAGTGTCAAGGCAAAGAAGCGCTGGAATTGTCAACCAGGCCAGAGCTTAAAGACTGGCGATTCCCCTATATCGACTATGTCTTGTACGGCATCCTGCCTGAGGACGCCAAGGAAGCGGCTGCCATTCGAAGGAAAGCCCCTAAATTTTACTACAATGCGATTACACGAACATTGTATCGTCGATCGCATGACAGGATCTTGCTCCGGTGCCTCTCACCAAAGGAGGCTCAAGGTATTGAAAGAAGCCCACGACGGCATGTGTGGAGCTCACCAACCCGGCCCAAAATTGGCACATCGACTCCAAAGGTTGGGTTACTATTGGCCCAAGATGATTGCCGACGCCGTCACTTATGCTAAAAGATGTCACGCTTGCCAAGTGCATGGCGATTTCATCCATCAAGCACCAGAGTACCTCCATTCTACGACCTCTACCTGGCCATTTGAAATGTGGGGGATGGATGTAGTTGGCCCTATCAGCCCACCATCATCAAAAGGACATCGGTTCATTTTGGCAATAACCGATTACTTCTCTAAATGGGCCGAGGCCATCCCTTTGAAGGAGGTAAAATCGTCTAACGTGATCAAGTTCTTAAAGCATCACGTCATTTACCGTTCTGGTGTACCTCGGCGAATTGTCCATGACAATGGACCCCAGTTCATCAGCCAGGCTTTCCAGAGATTCTGCGCTAAGTTCAGAATCCAGAGTGTGTCCTCAACGGCATACTATCCTGCCGCTAATGGCCTCGCAGAAGCTTTCAATAAGACCATTGGCAAGCTTCTCAAGAAATTCGTATCGAAAAGTCAACGGGACTGGGACGACAAGTTAGGTGAATGCTTATGGGCTTATCGCACAACTGTGCGAACCCCGACTAAAGCCACGCCGTTTTCTTTGGTATACGGGTGTGAAGCCGTGCTTCCACTAGAAATCCAAATTCCATCTCTACGCGTCGTCTTGACAGCAGAGATGACAACAGAGGAGAAGCATCGACAGCGACTCCAAGAATTGGAAACCTTAGACGATAAGCGTCTGCAGGCCCAACAGCAAATCGAGCTCTACCAGGATCGAATTACCAGAGTCTTCAACAAGAAAGTTAAAATGCGAACTTTCAAGAAAGGCGATCTTGTCTTAGCCGTCAGAAGACCCATGGTAATGACGCACAAGACAAAAGGAAAATTCCAACCCAAATGGGAAGGGCCATTTGTAGTAGAGTCAGTCTACTCAAATGGGTCATATCGTCTCATAACTTCAAATGGCGATACACTCATGATGCCGATCAATGGCAGATTCTTGAAGAAGTACTATTCTTAATAGTACTCCTCCCCCGATCAAGTTAAAAGTACACCTCTGATCAAAACAAGAAGAGCTTCTTCATTAACATCCGACGCCTCCGACGGCTAAGGATAGAGGAAAACGTTGGCTTTTAAGCCCAACATAAATTTTTGACAACTCATCATGCTGTGGGGAATAGCATGGCTAGCCCAACTCAAACGGTAGTTGGTAAAGGCACCTCAAATCCGTTGATAGCTGAGGGTTTGCTAAAAATCCTAAGTGGACTCAACTCCACTCTCCCCTCCAAAATCCCTTACCAATTCTCATCCACAGAATGGTAGGTCTACAAAATACAGTTGTTGCCAAGTTAACACTATACCTCTGGCACTTCAAACTCCACTTGTCCATTCTCATCAATAGGATGACAGGTCCTCAAATTGCTCATATCGCAAATCAATTTCTGTCAAGTTAATATCACACCTCTGACAAATTACTGTTAAGTTAACATTACACTTCTAAACAGTACATCAAGTTTCTGCCAAGTTTAATACCACACCTCTGACAGTCACTTTCCTCCAGACTTCCATGTCGAAGCCGAAATGGATGATGCTAAGTTCAACATCATACCTCTAGCATCCAATTCATTGTTAAGTTCAACAATACACCTATGACAATGAATTTCCCTCGAACTTCCGTATCGGAGTCGAGATGACCAATGCCAAGTTCAACATTACACCTCTAGCATTGCCCTCACTGTCAAGTTAAACATCACACCTATGTCAGTGACACTTCTGTTTTCCCAAATGAAACTGAAGTATTTCTGAGTCAGGTTAATATCACACCTCTGACTCACATCCTTGTCAGGTTAACATCATATTTCTGACAGGACTACATTCAACCCGTTAAGTTAATATCACACCTCTAACGGTAAAAACC
The DNA here is from genome assembly GCA_038442645.1 of Agave tequilana. Lineage (NCBI taxonomy): Eukaryota > Viridiplantae > Streptophyta > Magnoliopsida > Asparagales > Asparagaceae > Agave > Agave tequilana. The sequence continues at coordinate 150,711 of JAVJIF010010267.1, forward strand.
TTCTTAGATTCCCCGCGGATCTAGATTCACTTGCTATTCTCTTCAATAGAATAACAAGTCTACCTAAACACATTGTTAGGTTAATACTACACCATTAACAGTGTTTTCCTTCAAATCCCTAGCTGAGCTTAATCAAGTGAATCCTAAACCTTGATAAAGGCCCATTTTCCCTGGGGGTACGAGTCTCACTTGTCATTCTCCTTTATAGATTGACAGGTCCACAAAATTGTCTTATCTCTTGTCAAGTTAATATTACACCTCTGACAGCATTGGGGAGTTTCAAAAATAGGATTTCTCTCTAAAAAGTTTGACTGTTTGAAATTATCATCATAGTTTTGACAAGTCAAAGTCCTTTGCTTCTATGCGTCTGACCAAAAGAAAAAGTTCAAGACAATAGAAGGAGAAAAAGAAAAGTGTCACTTTTATTTATATCTAGGCACATGAAAGTGATACAAAAACGCTCTCTTATACAATAAGATTGAGTGTTACAGTTAAGGAGTACAAAGAAGTCTCTCTCTCTCTCAGAGGTTGCACTCGCTCCTCAGCTGCATGTTATTCCGAGTACAGGATGCTTGGAAGGGCGCCAAAGTAGGATCGGACATTATGGCAACGATCAGAAGTTGGTTGCACCACGATGCATGATGTAAACATCGAAGAATTCTCTGGTTGATCGAGAACAATGGTGGTTCTTGAGGTCTGATGGCAGCAGAATCTTCTGATCCCACCTGACCATCCGAAGCCGGGTTATGATCCGTCGAACATCTCCATCCAAAGTGGGGTTGTGATCCTTCGTTGATGAACATCTCTTCCGCCAGAAGATCGTCCAATGAGCATGGAGTTTCCTCGATGTCACTTCTGGGGTAAGAGAGGAGGTTTTAAGACCTCACAGGGGATGCTACCCACCACTATATCCACCGCTACCCCCGCCGCCATCCTTACTCTGACCATGCCATGCCAGCAAGCATGACTGGTGCGTCGAATTCAATGAGATCTTGGCGAGGGTTAAGTCCCCGTCAGGGACCATGATTTCTTCCCTTGTGGACGATGGAGACTATGATTTCTTCCCTTGTGGACGAACATCAAACAAGTTCGCCGGCCGATATATTCTCCCACGGGCCCAGCGAACGTGAAAAAGGATGATCAAGCCTACCTGCAAGAAGCAAACAAAGGAATTAGATAATTCAGAGCTTAGTATACTTCGACAGAAGAAAACTAAGTCACAAACGCGGTTATTGCTGAAGACTGCAGACGCGGGAATGACCCGCACGCTGGGCCAGATTCCTGCAAACAGACGCGAGCAAGACTGTGATACACACAGAATTCAAACGCGACCTAATTCCACATCCGCGTCTAAGATACAAGGCGCGCAGAGAATCAGACGCCAAAAATTGCCATCTCTCTGTTGGAGGAACAGGAGTTGCAAAAGTTCAGGCCTGAAACCTTCGACCCGAATTGAAATTCTTCCAAGTCAGTGGCCTCAGGACGCGAGCTCTGTGTGCAAAGCCCGCGACCAGGTACCAACGACTTCAATACTTGCGTTCAAAAAAGTTTAAGTCGATGGCGCAAATTCCAGAAGAGGAATGCACCAACCATGACTTCGCAAGAAAGTCCAGATGATATCTCTTAAGAGATATACTAAAATTCAAACTTGGTTGGATCTAAAATGTCATGGTAAGTGGGCATGGCATACCCGCAGAGGCCTCTGTTAAGAGTTGAACTCTCTGCATTGAGGCGCGGACGTAAAAGGTGCTCAGGGAGACGCTTCCTATCATTGAAATCACTTGATAGTGGTAATCTACTGAAGAGACCAAACAGAAGCGTGGAAGCTCTGGGTCATCTTCGTCCATGGAGGTAAACCCCTGATAGGGTCCTTGAAGGGAGAAGATAGAGTCTCTCAGAAAGGGAGAAGACAGAGTCTCTCAGAGCACTCGCTCTTAAAAAGAACACAGTCTAAGTATGGACTGTTAAAGGGAGAGGAGGAGCCCCTATTTATAGGCAGCCCATAATAACCGTAGTTAATGGTTCATCAATTGGAACCGTCGGCCTTAATGACCGCACGACTGTCAAAGCCCAATGGGAGGCTGACGCGTGGAGCGTCGCTTCGGGAAGCATCGAAGACACTGGTTGCCAACCGCCAGCGCCGTATTAGCATTAAAAGGCATTAACGCCTAAGCCCAATGAAGAACTGACGTGTGGACAAACTGCTTCGGGAAATAACGGATGATGCCGGTTCCCCAATCGTCAACGGAAACTTGACGTTCAAAGATTTCACAAAATCTTTATGACAGGCTGTTTATAACGCCTGGGAAATCATGCCAAAACGCAGGTGTGAGAGCTGCGTCCAAAGACCCGCGTCCCCTCTTTTCTCAAAAAAAAAAAAAAATCGGCGTCCTCCTTCATTCCAAGTTAGAAGATCCTTCGCGTCTCTTGGATGATTCAAAGTCGATCCGCGTCTCTCAACAAAAGGGACTCATTTTGGGGGCCCCAGTGGGAAAGCACATAAAGCTGCGTCCTAAGGCTTATGACTTCAGCAGAAAAAGCCCGTCACCTTTACAAGCATCTTGGAGCTGCGTCTACAGCGCCACGTCCCTGACTGCGTTAATGTTAAGGGGCGTAAGACCTCATTATCCTGAACTCTGCGTCTGGATAGAGTTAAGGATTGCGGCCAATGAACCACACTCAAGCCGCGTCCTCCGCGTCTGCTTGAACAGCGTCTTCACTGGCAGGTCAGAATCGCGTGCCTCAGAGCCGCGTCTCTTTTTATGAATCGACGCTGCGTTTCATCAAAAGAATTTAGTTTTACCTAAGTTCAGTATCCACAGTCAGTAAGGGAGCACAACCAAAATCTGTGATTGAGAGTTTGGATTCACCTACAGCGGGGCAATGAAGGTGGAACAAAAATTTCAACGACTTTTATTATTCAAAAAAGATAAAAGTAGATACAAACACTCTTGGTAAATAGAGTGTCCTTTTCTTTACAAAAAAAAAAGAAAAGAAGAGAAGGCTAAAGGTCCTGGGTCGCCAAGGAACGGATTTGCTCTCTAAGGCGATGTATCTCATGTTGACGTGCCTTCTCAGCCTCCATGAGAGCTTGGGCCCGCAGATCCGCCTCAGGTAAAAATCCCTGCGCTCGTACTCGGAGGGATTCCAGCTTGGACGAACGAACAGAGAGGTTTGCTTCAATTTGCGCCTTGGCAGCCTCTAACTCCGCTAGCCTCTTTTCAGAGGTAGCAAGCTTCTGTTCGTTAATAGTAATCACTGCCTCAGCTCTAGCTATGGCGGCCCGAGAATCAAGGATAGCCTGCTTTGCAGCCTGTATGATCATCTCAGATTCCTTGGACTCGATCGCTAGCCTTTGATGATCAGCCTGGAAACCTTCGAGAAGACGGGTGTTATCGGTTATCTGCTCCTCCACCTCTCTTCGCTCTTGCTCTTGAGTAGCAAGGAGCCTATTCAGAGTTTCCTGGGCCTTGTGGAATGAGTCGGCATTCTCCAGGGATCGAAGCTCTCTCAGGTTTTGTCCCAGCTGCTCCACCAGCAGCAGACACGCATGGGCTAGTGAAGGGCCTCCGGCCAACTTGATGTTTTCGTCCAGGTTTCCGAGATACGTCTGGGCGAATTCAAAAGAGCTACCCCCAGACAGGATGAAATCGATGCATGATCGCATTGAGGCAAAGAACTGCTGCACCGTCTGGCGTGTCAGGAACTCCATGGTATCATCACCCGAGGTGGTCCCCGATCCCCTTTCTATCACGATGTGGGGGATGTAGGTTGGCTCTTCTGGCGCAAGAGTCGGGCTGACCACGGGTACGGCAGGAGTAAGAGTAGCCACTGGCGCTTCTGGGGGTGCTACCTCCGTAGAAACCTCCACAGCCGATGACAGGGTAGTGAGCTCGACCTCCTCAGAATCCTCGGCCGAGGCTTGAGCTTTGTGGTCTCCCGGGCAGGCACTGACCGCCAAATCTCCTCCTACCTGAGCTTCCTCAATGCTCTCTGCACTTGCCTGAACTTCCTCAATGCCCTCTGTAAAATTACGAGAATATTAGCCATGACAGCAAAAGGAAGACATTTATACCAACATTTCCTTACTTGGCTGGGGGTCCAAAGGTGGCAAGTCCTTGGGTGAATCCTGTAGGGTGGAGGTCTCCCCGACTTCGACGATTGCCCTCTCTTGAAGCACCCTAGTACAAGGAGACTCAGCTCTCTCCTGCTGAGCCAGTTCTTGTATCATCTCCTCGATCTGGGAGGAAGCAGCGGCCTCGCTAGCCATGACTAGCCCTGCAACACGAGGCCAAGTAAAAAAGAAAACGTCAAAAATCCTTCTCCTAGTTAGAAGGATGAGTTTGGCGAATAGTGTACCTTCAGCAGCTTCAGCAGGAAGAACTGCCGCTAGCGGTGATGTCATCAACGACTCACACCCATATATTTCCTCCTCCGAGATGTGCGAGAATTTACTCGGATCAGGAGGAGCGGGTTTATCGCCAAAGTTAACCTCATCCTCAAAATCGATTTCCTCTTCGGATGATGAAGATGACAGTTCAACGTGAGGGACCTCGGTAACCGGAGCCTTGCCTCCAAACACCCCAGTGGTAGGGCTGGGGTCAACTGTCCGAGCACTGGAGATGAATACACTGGGAGACCCAGGCTGCTGTGCCTCATCCCTCCTCTCGTGAGCTGAGGAAGACCCAGGCTGAGTTGAGACTCCTGGAATCTCAACGTCACCCATTATGTCGACCTCCGGCTACTGTGCCTCATCCCTCCTCTCTGAGCTGAGGAAGCCCCGGGCTGAGCTGAGACACCTGGCCTCTCAACATCGCCTCCGCTCATTATGTCGACTTCGAACTGCTCGGCCTCGTCAGCGGTGGTGGGTTTGTCAGCAGGCTCCGCTTCCTCCACAATCCTGGGGCCCCTGCTGCGCAACCTGCGGGCATGGACTAAGGGGGCATCATCCTCATCCGCCTCTTCTTCCCTCGGTTCCTCAACACCAGAAGGGATGTCCTCGGATGGAGAAACTACAGCCGTCAAGTCTCTCCGGACCTTCTTTGGGGCAGGCTCAGCAGTGGAGGTAGAGCCTTGAGGATGCTTACCCACCGCCTGTCGAGCTTTTACTGCTCGCAGCTCCTCCCTCGACCCCCTTCTAACCTCCTTAAGAGCCTTCAGATACTGCTCGACGCCTCGCGAGCGTTTAGTGGACCCCGACCTTGCTTCGTAACCTGCATTGATACTCTCAATGCATGAATACTCTGGAGCGAAATCTGGTGTTTGGTTGGCCTGGAAGTACCAAGTACAGAAGCTGAAGCTGGTACGGCCCTTCGGCCCTTTGATAGGCAGCCGAAAAGTTGCTTCCGTCCCCCCGGCCACGCTATAATACCAAGCCCGAGCACCTTCGAACAAATTCCCACTGAAAGTGAGTCGAGCATTGGGGTTGCCGACATATAGTTGATCATAGCCGAACTGTCAGGCGAAGCGATTCGGCATATATGGCTCGATCGTGCATGAATTCCCTTGCCGGAAAAGCACATACCCAGGCCGAATGTTGACCAACCACCAGAAAACCCCCGTTGACAGCCTCGTGAAGTCATCTTGTCCTACGGAGTCAGTAAATTGTTCCCCGAAAGATGCACCAGGAATCGCGGGGAAGCAGCGATTAAGCTGGTAGTTCGAAGCCGACATGACGCACTTTCGAACGTAATACACGTAAGTATTACACCAGTTTGAACCCTCCAACCGCTGCACGAAAGGAATAAACCCCTCACACCAAGACATCGGCGTCATCAGAGAGGGACAGTGCATAACGTACCAAGCCATTAGGTACGTGTAGGGAAGCTCAACCCGAGGATTGGGGCGCTTTATCGTCGGCCTCCCCTCCGAGTCAACAATCACCTTGCCATGGGAGTCAACGGCCTTCCCTGCCTTGCACAGATTTTGGGTTAACGTCCGCAACCCGCTTTTGAATACTCGCCGCCATGGCCGGGAGAAGGGCTATGGGCCTACCATAAGCCAGGAGCACCGCCGGATACACTACGTCGGCAACAATGACTTCATGTGGCAGCGTTGGCACCACACAGCGCTTCAACCACAGCATTAAGAAGCCCGCCAACAGTGCGTGGTCGGAGATAGGGATCCGGGCTTGGTGATGGAAGCTTTCGAAAACCGTGTCAGGTTCGAAAACATCCTCGTTCGACTCCGTGGTGTAGGAGTCTATAGAAGCCTTGATCCTGTCGGCAATCTCCTCGTCGGAGCTAGGAGCCAGTCGGGTCACCGGACGGTCTTTCTGGTTGACGCCATTGAACAAGTAGCTTGCCCAAGACAGCTGCTTAACTCCCCCCACCCTCCAAGAGGTTATCTGGCTGCAGACGTGGAAGTGACATAACACCTCCCAGTAAGTCTCGTACACTTGAGGGGACCCTTTCTTCATAAGGTGAAGCTCCTCAGTGGTTGGGACGTATTCTTCATAGGGAGAATCCCCCATTGCCAGCCCCGAGACCTCGTACAACTCGTGCAGGGCGAGACCCATCTCCCCGACCGGAATGAAGAATGTCCCCGTCAGAGGATTGTAATGCTCCAGGATCCAAAAAAATTTTTGAGAGCTCGGTGGGATACCATACTGTACGGCCCTGACTGCTTGATACAATTCCGCTTGCTCCAACAAGCCTCTAAGGTTGGCAAGGACGAAGCTCACCATCCTGCCCCACCAATACCTCTCAGTGGAGTGGATCCACCCGGGCGAACGGAACTCGATTGGAAAATCACCCCCACTTTCATGAACGCGTTGAGGAAAGTGGTGCCAAGTTTTGGTGTCTCTCCAACTGGGTGATCAGTCCTGAGCAGCCCTGGAAATAGGCCGAGAACCTCCCTATCATGACTATCATGGCGATATACCTTTTTGGAGCCTAGGTCGTCAAGAGTAACCTCAGGGACATATCGGGAGAGTTCTCATTTCATTTTCCGAGGGACGGACATGTGTTGAAGATAAGATAGCGGGTACATCCTCTTCATGTTTGGGAGAAAGAATCTTCTACCCCCTATCTGACGGAGCCATTTATAATCTCCGTCATACAAGGAGTAGCCACCCTCGCTAATACGGTCTCCAAAGAAGAAGGCAGGCTTCTCCAGCGGAACGCGAGCATCCGTTGTGAATGTTGCGTCAGTCATAAGCTCCCGAAAGGTTACCATGTCAACATTGGAAAGCCTCCTCCTGCGCTCCTGCGACCCATCAGCAGTCACAGGTACAGTCCTTTGCAGCACAAAGGTCAAATCACGGTCAGCACCACCTACGTGCCCGAAGTGGCGCCTCTTGGAGAGTGGGGCAGAAGAGTGTTGCACTGCAGAAGAAGATGACACTTAATCAGAAATCTTAAGTGTCTATATTCCAGACGCGGAAAAGATACTGAACGCAGAAATTGTCAAAATCTGCATCCAGGCCTGAAAATCCGCGTCCAGGCCTGAAAATCTGCGTTCAGACGCAGAAGAGATACTGGACGCAGAAATTGTCAAAATCCGCGTCCAGACCTAAAAATCCGCGACCGTGAAGCCAACAGGGAGCCTGCGTTTTGAAATTCAAGACTTATAAAAATTTTCTAAGTACTTGGACTCAGGCGCGAGATTCATAAAAGACCAGCACCTGATGTCACAGAACACAAGGATCAAGTCCGCGTCCGAACCCTTCACAATTAGAAATATTCTAAGTGAAGAATCCGAAGTGCAGGGCTTACTGGCGCTCTATATCCAATAGACAAGCGCATCCCCAAGTGGATAAAAGCGGTGGGGTCATCAAACCCGCGCCTTGTTTATCAACTCAAAGACCGCGTCTGAGAATCAAACGTGGTTTCTATTCTGTGTTGACGTTCTCCTTTAAAAGAGGGATTTTTAGGAGTCCATGACTTCCATTAATGGCGAAGTTTAATGGCATTATACCTGAGATTGGAGCTTCCTGCGCGGAGGAACCGCCCCTCTGGGCCTCGATGATGGCCACCTTTGAAGATGATGTGGTTGGCTTGGCCTTGGGTGCCATCGTTAATCAAGAATCCGATGATGGACGATGAAGAAATGAAAAGAGACAGAGAAGACTCCTTTTTCAAAAAACCCTAACAGATGCGCTCGAGATGAAAGAGATATCTCTCTGACTGTTGCCATTTATAGGCACGAAGATTCGCAAAGATACGCGGCGCGTGGCTCGATTGGTTCGGCATCGAGTCATCGCTTGACGCGTGGACAGCTCATTTACTATACCGGGAAGTCCGCGCGCCAAAGGGAGATGTCCCGTCGGTTCCCCAGAACAAGTGGCGGTGCACTCATGACATGGCACGGATTCGCACCCAACAGGCGCGCCTCTTCGATGGACGTGCCCCGTCAGCACAGCCATAGTCGCGTCCAGAAAGTCGCGTCCTTACTCAAAAGGATGCGTCTCTCTGAAGTTCGCGTCCTTCCAATCCGTCCTAGCATCGCGTCTGCCCAATGGAATATCAGTCGCTTTTTCATTTCCAAAAGACGCACCCCATGAAAGTCGCGTCTTTAAAGCAGTACTATCTCTGCTCTTCAAAAAGAACTGGCGTTCAGTCCTTGCTTCTGCAAATCAGTTCAACAGTACACTGGCACAAGCAGACGACTGTCCACTCCTGGCTTAAAGTGCACCCACGACAGACTTAAAGCAATCAGGGAGGCTTAGACTGTGTATCTAAACACTCAACTCGATCCAGATAAGATCAAACCCGGAGCATTAACAATCCAGTCATGAGGGTAAGCTCAGCTAGAGTCCAAAGTATTTCGAAATCCGTCCCAGTTAACCGCGGAATATCGAAAACTTTGGAGGGGGTTCTGTAGACTGTCTAAAAATCATTAAAAGACAAGCCATTAAAAAAGGCAGAGTTTCAGGTTCTAGACGCAGGACTAATGATGGCCATCCGCGTCTCAGCATCAAGGCGCGTGGGCTCAACACCCGCGTCTCAACATCAAGGCGCGTGGGCTCAACACCCGCGTCTCAGCATCAAGGCGCGTGGGCTCAACGCCCGCGTCTCAACATTAAGGCGCGTGGGCTCAACACCCGCGTCTCAGCATCAAGGCGCGTGGGCTCAACACCCGCGTCTCAACATCAAGGCGCGTGGGCTCAATACCGCGTCTCAGCATCAAGGCGCGTGGGCTCAATACCCGCGTCTCAGCATCAAGGCGCGTGGACTCAACACCCGCGTCTCAACCTCAGGGCGCGTGGGCTTAACACCCCCGTCTCAACCTCAGGGCGCGAGGGTCCAAGGCCCATGTCTCGGTTATAACCGCCCTGGTTATGGGGCCAGTCACCGCCCACATAGCGGGAAAGTTAGCCCCTCATTGTGGAGCACTTTTAGGGGGCACGTTCACCCCTGAAATCTCTATAAATAGCCCGCCGCTATAGGAATGGGGAACACGACACAAGAAATAAGAGATAGACAACAGACTACACGCAGGCAGACAGAGAGAGAAGCAAGAGAGAGCTCAACTCTTCAGCAAGCTTGCTGCGTACAAGTTGCTCTTTGCCTACCTTCTCTTTGAGAGTTTTGGTAGACAGAGCTGTGCTACTCCTTCTACCAGCCGAAGAGAAGATCCCCGAAGGTCTAGACGGTCACCCGGTCAACGGAGAACAAGATTCACTCTCCATCGCCACTCGAAGAACCCAGCCTAAACAAAGGGAGGATTCAAGGCTCAACATCCTCCCTCCCTTGTAACCGGAATACTAGTCTGTTGTAATTTTTCAATTTGATTCAAGGAAACTTACTTCGAGCTCGTACCTTCACCGTGTGCGTACAAGACTCATTATGTTAAATGCAATGTTATTAGACATGGGATATACATAGATAGTCTTGGAGATAACCCATGTTCATATGGATTCATATCTTGTGTTCTCACTATTGTTTAACTACTATGTATATACTAATTCTATAACACGTGCATTTAGCCTAATGATCATATTTGTTATATGCTTCATGTGGTGGTTACTTGTTTAGATGTAGTTTTCATTAAACATGTGTTTATACTTGTGCAAGTAATGAGCTACACTTGATTATTATGTGCTGTGCTTCATTACTCATTTGTACTCATTACATGTACCTGTATAACCTAGTTTTGATAATTCTTACATTTATCCTTGTTTTCCTTTTTGTACATGTTTATGTATATGTTATTTTTGTCTAAAACAAATAGATATACATGTATATCCTTGAGTCACTTGCCTTCATGCAAAATTCTATTATGGACTCGTTTATATTTGGGATATGTATGTAAAATTTTAGTTTCGACAAAACATATATCTTGAAGCTTGTTTAGTTTTAATGAAAAATAAATTTTTATGATTTTCATAGGTTTTGATGTTTTGAACTTTATTGCCAATTTTTATGAATATGCTATTCACATGATTGTTGTGCACTCACATTTTTTTATTTACTCATGACCTTTTTTTCATGAGCTAATTTTTATACTTTATAGATCTTGAGTAACAATTTTTGGGTATTTAGCATGCTTCATGGGATATATGATTTGGTTTCATATTTTGAAGGATTTTTAACTACTTTTTTAAAAATTATTTAAACTAGTTTCTTGATTCTTAAATTGGTAGAGTTTTTAAACATGTTAAATTATTTTCAAATCTTATTCTTGAGAATCCCTACAATTCAAGGGTGGTTAGTTGGGCGACCATGCCTTGTGTGCCTTATTAAAATCTATTTAACATGTGCATGATAAGGATGGATGATATGAGTTATACACATAATTTTCATAGTATTTCATTCTTGTATGCTCATACTAGTTTTTTATATATGTATGTGATTGTAACACAATATTGCATATTTTACCACATAATCCCCATGCATATTACAAATAAATACATGATTTTTACTAATCTTCTCTATATATTACAGGTCTACACTTAAATGGAGTGAAAGCCAATAATCACTTTAATTAGCAATAATTAAAGTGATTAGTTTCAAAGCCAAGATAAAGCCCAAATCTAATCCAGAATCCAGAGAGATCCACACAACAACTCCAGATTCCAGAAGGTCCACGTGGCTAACAAACTTATAACAACTTTGTACCAGAAAGCTGTTAGCCAACGGCCACAGCCTTGCCGCGCCTTGCTGCGCGCCAGCGGCAGTTTGGAGTCTGTTGAGATCCGGATTTTGCGCCAACAAACTAGCTTCTGGATCCTTCACCTGGGGCCTATAAATACTTCACCTGGACCTGCGAGCAGAGACTGAATGGAGAAGAGAGGAGAATTCATTAGTGTGTTGTAATTTTCTAGGTTTTTTCTTTAAGTTTAGTTCTTTAGATCCCTCTTCTTCTTCCCTAGAATTCATTGTAAAAGAGAGTGATTGTGAGAGAGAGAGAGCTTGTGTAATCAAGGGTGACACTTGAAGCAACAAGGATTGATCCATTCTCCTTCCTCTACTTGAGCTTGGTTCTAGTTTATGTGCTTTCTTTAATTGCTTTCTTTATTGCTTTCTTTAATTCCTTGCAAATTTACTTCATGCTTTGTTTTACTTCTCTAATGGCTTTTAGCTAATTCTTTCTCCATGTACTAGCTAACCACTAGCCTTGCCATCTTCACTAGCTCATGGGTGATTGCTTTATTTCATCTTGCAAGTTGGATGATCTTCTCTTCTCCGATGGGTAAAACCTCCCGTCATCCAAGTGAGAAAGTAATTAGGTCAACACGCAAGACGAATCCCACGCCGATGGAGTGACAACATGAGGCACGCATTCGCTATCAAGGAGTCTAGTAAGTCTTGGCAAGTTAGCAAGGTAAGCTAGTCATGGTTTTCTTCCATCTATTCTTTTACAAGTCTTCTTTCCTTTTCTTGTGAATACCAAATCCCAATCTTGATTTCTTTTCCGACTATTTCCATCATGAACATATCCATCCTTTCTTTAGTTTCTTTTTCATTTGATTCATTAATTTTATTAGCATAGAAGAATTCTCGTTTACATTTCTTCACTACGATTCGTAACGCTTCCATCGCTAGCTCTCCCTGAGAATCGACTCGGTATAGCCCTATGCTATAGCGAAGACAAGAAAGGGGTACATAAAATACATTTTTATACTCATAATACATATACCTTCTTAGTCTAATCAAAATGAATCAAAATGGCGCCGTTGCTGGGGAAAGCAACAGATTTTCTTTAAAGTGAGAAACTAAACGAATTTTCTTCTCTGTTGCAGGTTACAGGTTGAAGAACAGGAAATTTTTGCTTGCAGTGACATATAAGTGGACCTGGGCCTCTGCTCTTGAAAGCAGAGACCAGGATCCCTCTGACTTGCCGCGTTCTGCCGCGCGGGCGCGGCAAGGAGGAGTTGACTTCTAACCATTTTTCTGCAGGGATTGCTTCTCTGCAAAATACAGCTGCTGCTATATTCTAAATCCTGTTTGCTTCACCTGATATCTGCTAATTTAATCAACAGTAAAAAATTAGTTGTTAACGTTAAAAATTGATTAGACATTTGCATTTTAGGCACGTGTCTTTTCAATTCTTTACTTTTACTGTTGAAGAGTGCTGGAGGCAAGGTACGTTTCGCATTGCATATAGACTAGGAATCATCTCTTGCTTGATTTTCATGCTTTGAGTGAATTCTAGTTATATAATTTTGTACACTTGCACAATTCATTTTTTAAGGGCATAACCGATAAATAAGATAAGGTGGGGGAGTTCATTACCCTTTCCTTAGCCCGAAAATCATTTTCCCAAGCACTCACTAACCCAAGCCTAATTAATAAAAAAAAATAGACGTTGGCCCTAGGGACATCTCGGACTCACTTAGGAGATTATCCTAAGGGGGAAAAGTGTTGGAATTTAACTCTTGCAAAATCAGTGTCTAGGAAAGGGGTTGAGGGCCGAAAGCCTGAAGGTTGCTAGTTACTTAATTAAGGAACGTCTTCGGACGGAAAACCTCCCACCAACCTTACCCTTCCCTGGCTGATTAGCTTGTGGTTAGAGTCTACACTAAACCTCCCGTGGACAGTCTATCAGTTAGGAGTCGTCTAGGTCTAGGTCAACCATTCTTTTGGCTTGGTTTTGATTTTTTTTTCTTTTCTTTTTGTTTGTTGTTTGATTTTCTTTTTGTTTGTGATTTTTTGTGTGATATGGCATTCAACAATTCTTTCTATCATAATAATAATCCATATGTCACACATACTTCATATTCGGATAATTCCAACCCGGTGTTTTACAATATGCACCAACCAAATACACCGGGTTGGCCTTATCCGAATCAATATGACCCATACCCCCCATCTAATAACTATAATTTTCATAATAATTTCAACTCTTCACCGAGTAATTGGGGATTCCAGTCCCCCGAGTTTAATTATCAACCTCCTTTTCCACCATATTCACCGAGTCCACAATATCCACAATATTCATTTCCAGAATCCTCTTCATATACTCCTTTTTCTGAACCACCAATTGAAGAAAAATCTGAGTTACTCAGGAGTATAGAAGCTAATCTTCAGAGGGCCGAGCAACAACTTCAAGAAACATTTGACCCTCCAATTCCACAGTATTTTCAAGAGTCTTACTCAGTTCCACCTTTCCTAATGAACAACCATTTGCCTTGGAAACGAGTAAAGATCTCTTGTGTGAGTCCACTCTTCCATCACCACACAGTTTTGACTCACAATTTCATCACCAATTCCAAAACAATTCTTCATCTTTTCAACAAAATGATGAACCAATGAATTATGAAAAGATGCTTGAATTCCTGACTCATGCTCGAAATGATCGTAACCGTGACATAGATTTGATGATCCAAACTCTTCATTCTCATCCTATTTCTAATGTCACTAACCATTCTGTCAAAGAGTCATGTTGTTTTGGAAATCAAGATTCAATTTCAGCACAACCACCTGAACTTGTCCAAACTTCAGATTCCATTTTGGCAAGTTTTTCATTTCCTAAAATTGAACTTGTCCAAACGTCAAATCCCATTGACATTTTGGCAAGTTTTTCATCTCCTACAAATGAACTTGTCCAAACTTCAGATCCAATTGACATTTTGGCAAGTTTTCCTTTCCCTGAAATTGAACTTGAACATGATTATGATCCTGAACTTTCACCAGATGATTCAACTCTACTTCCTGATTCAATCATGACTTCCATATCCTTACCTGATTTCAATCCATTTCCAAAGTCAGAATTGAATCCAGTACCTATCCATTGTGAAATTGAATCACCAATATTTTATGATGATCACATTGAACTTGGCCAATTCCATACTTCTGAAAATCCCATTGATAAATTGGCAAGTTCACATTTTTCTGAAATTGAATTACATAAGGAATGTGATCTTGAACTCCAACTTAGTGATTCAATCCTCTTTTCTGATTCGATAATGACTCCGGTATCTCTACCTCACATCAATCTTTTCCCGGAGTCAACCTTGGATCCTTGCCCAATTCACAATGAAGTTGAATCACCCATCTTTGAGGATCATATTGAACTTGCCCAATTCTACACTTCTGAAGATACAATTGACAAATTTGCAAGTTCTCATTTTTGTGGAATTGAACTCAATGAGAAATGTGACTTTAACCCTCAAGTTTGTGATTTAGTTCAAATACCTGAATCATTAATGACTCCTGTTTTGTTACCCAATTTGAGTAACATTTCAGAGTCAGTTTTGATTCCCAACCCTCGTGAACTTGAATCACTAATCTTAGATAGTCACATTCCATCATGGGAAACTGAATGTGGACTTGAGCTTCATTTTCTTGACTTGGACCCAGTTCTTGAATCCATTCCGACTCCTGAACCTTTACTTGACTTCATTCACTTCCCTGAGTCGGTGTTCCTTTCCGAGTCCAAGTCAACCGTTCTATCATTCCATATTCCATTCTGGGACAAGGTAGTTGATAAATTTAACTCAGAAATTATTTTAAAAATTTGGAAATTAGATGGGGGAATGTACATAATAATCTAAATGCACACATCATTTTTGTGGGTCATATTCTTGAAATTTCTGGTGGGTTCCTGAAAACCCAACGCAATAATGATTGGGCCGCCTTTCGTGGACCAATCAGACCGCCCACCGGAACCACCACCTTAAGGTAATTTTTTTTTTTTTTACTAACATAGGATTTACTAACATAGAATTTAGAAAATAAATAAAAAAAAATAAATAAATAGAAATAAAGGAGGGATTTTTATGCTTAAAAGGAGTTCCCACACTTTCAAAATTCCAATCTTTCTAAATTCCTAGGATTCTCTCTCTTCCCTAGGATTCCATTCACATTCAAAATCTTTGACCTAGGGTTGTAATTAAATCTTTGACCTAGGGATAATTTTGGAAACCTAACTTTTCTCCCTCCTATAAATATTCCTCTACCCCACACTTCAGCCCTTACACGAGAAACTCTCTTCAGATCCCCAATCTCCTCAAAAGCGCAGCCACTGCAATTTTCTTCTCCCCAGATCTCTTCACTCTGCCGCGGATCCGCCGCCCCAGCCGCGCAAACGCGGCAACCCTGACGTTTCCTGTGCACAGAAAATTTCTGCACCAGTCGATCTGAAGCACTGGTGGCGATCTGGTGCTATATCTTCCTCCAGAGTTCCCTGCACCCACAACAGAGATCGATTTTATTCCCCCCACGTAATCCGGGGGTGGTTCGAATTCACATCTCTTCTTTTTACTGCTTTGATTTTGATTCATATTATGGCACCTGCAATTTTTGTTGAGAAGGATTTTGGGCGGATTTTGTGTGATGTGAATGGTTATGGGCATGTATTTTTAGAAAGAATTAGAGCTAGGAATTGGTACACGTTAGTATACGACAACACTGAGACCGATGCTTTTATTGTCCCGAACTAGTGACAATGTTTTACACGCATCTTGACCAAGCATCGATTGATACACACATGTACCAGTTCACTGTACACATGCCCACTGGAGACTTGTTTATCACGCTTCCTCTTCTTGAGGAAATCACTTCTGTCCCAATCGTCACGCAACACAGCGAGCCTCTCCCTTTGATTGATTATATGACTGTTATGGAGCTCGTTGTACTGAACAGGATCGTGGGCTCAAAGCCAGTACGATGTTTAGAAATGTTCATTGCGTTGGACGTTGGATCAACGCAATATTTTAGGGCTTGACCACACCTCCTCTTTCAACAGACCAGTGTTGCAAATTATACATGATTTAATGACTCGTCAACACTCGGTTTGTTTGAACAAGGTCATCTTCCATGCACTTATAGCCAACTCCTCACGCACACGAGTGCCAAATACTCACACCCCATCCTGATTACACGTCTGTGTAGGACTTTCCTACCAGACGATGTATTTGACTCATTTGATAGAGTGTTTGTTGCCCGGAGAGACCTACCAGTGCTTATAATAGTTGTTTACACGCAGTCTGGACACCTACAGTCCAAACCGAGGATGTTCGGTAGAATCCTCATCTGAGGAGAGTTTTGATGCCGAGGATGAACCTGAGTTTTGGAGGCAGGACCCCCCACGTGATACACATGCCTTCATGTCTCTATCTGGAAGGGCATGAAGAAGATTTTTAGAGGTCAGGTGAGGTTGAGGAAGAAGGTGGAGGAGGAATCATCCAGGTTATCCTCCAGGTTAGATGATATTGAGGCGACGTTGAGGAGGACACAGTCGGCAGGACCCAGTACTACTGCGGGTCCAAAGAGGAGGAGGGAGTGACTTTTACCTTACCTATTTCATGCATCATTTTTATCTTGCATACATGAGGACAATGCATGAGATAGGTATGGGGGGGTATGTACTAACATAGGACTTTTTATTTTCTTTATAGGATTTTTATTTTTTTTTTAGGATTTTTATTTTTCTTTTTAGGTCTTTTATTTTTAGATTTTATCTTTCTTCTAGATTTTCCACTTCTTTTTAGATTTGACTTTTCTTTTAGAAAAATTTAAAAAAAAAAAAATAATAAATAAAAAAAAATAATAAAAACTTTTTGAAATAAGAGACAAAGTTTAGATTTATTTTTAAGAAAATTAAGATGTATCTTAGGAATTAAGAAAGCCTTAATTATGACATCTTAACCTAGTTGAAATAATAGATCTTGTTTGAGATTATAGGCTAAGTAAGTAAAATTGGTGAGATATTTTATCTTGAATTTTTTGCCTTAGATAATATGCACTTACACTTACACATTTCTTGGGATGGAGACAAAGACCAAAAATGCCATATAAATAAAAAAAAAGAAAAAAATAATAAAAAAATATATATAAATAAAAGATCACTTATTAAGCTGGATAACTATGCCTCAAGAAGCATGGTTACTCACGCCTAACGGTGATCTCACTTATTAAGCTGGATAATTGTGCCTCAAGAAGCATGATTATTCACGCCTAACGGGTTTATAAATATCCCCTTTAGTTTTGTGGCCTTTTTCACTCGAGTCCTTTAACCCGAGGATGTTTCTCATCTGGTGCCCTAGAAACCATCTGGTTTGGGAGTCATCGGTTATAGGCTCGCTACATGGGTGAACTAGAAAGCCTAAGAAAACTAAGGGAAGAAAAAAAAAAAAGGAAAATAAATAAATAAATAAATGGCTTGATGGTTAGAGTTGAAATTCCAGAAATTTTCACAGAGCACAGTGTGCATATTATCTAGGTTTATGAAAGATAAAATATTCAATCCAATTTTGAACTCTTACCTTAATTGAAGATAAGATCTTGCATGGAGACTAAGTTTAAGGAAGAATGATTATAGGTGGACTTATGACCTTAGATCACTTATATTTTTGCAAAAATAGTTCGAAAACATGTCTCTCTTTCAAAATGCATTTTCAAAATACTAACATTTGTCTTCTTTCTTTATGGATTTTGTGGGTGCAATCCGCTGAAAACCCTCAGGAGACAACACTCCTCCTCTAGGTAACCTAGAGGTTTAACGGCTTGTTGCACATGCTCAGTGCAATCGCGTCACCTGCGAAAGTGGTGTAATAAAATTGGTAGTTAGGATTTTCTTTTCTTTTCTTTGTTTTGCTCGGGACGAGCAAAAGAATAAGTGTGGGGGTGTGATTGTAACACAATATTGCATATTTTACCACATAATCCCCATGCATATTACAAATAAATACATGATTTTTACTAATCTTCTCTATATATTTACAGGTCTACACTTAAATGGAGTGAAAGCCAATAATCACTTTAATTAGCAATAATTAAAGTGATTAGTTTCAAAGCCAAGATAAAGCCCAAATCTAATCCAGAATCCAGAGAGATCCACACAACAACTCCAGATTCCAGAAGGTCCACGTGGCTAACAAACTTATAACAACTTTGTACCAGAAAGCTGTTAGCCAACGGCCACAGCCTTGCCGCGCCTTACCGCGCGCCAGCGGCAGTTTGGAGTCTGTTGAGATCCGGATTTTGCGCCAACAAACTAGCTTCTGGATCCTTCACCTGGGGCCTATAAATACTTCACCTGGACCTGCGAGCAGAGACTGAATGGAGAAGAGAGGAGAATTCATTAGTGTGTTGTAATTTTCTAGGTTTTTTCTTTAAGTTTATCTTTAGATCCCTCTTCTTCTTCCCTAGAATTCATTGTAAAAGAGAGTGATTGTGAGAGAGAGAGAGCTTGTGTAATCAAGGGTGACACTTGAAGCAACAAGGATTGATCCATTCTCCTTCCTCTACTTGAGCTTGGTTCTAGTTTATGTGCTTTCTTTAATTGCTTTCTTTATTGCTTTCTTTAATTCCTTGTAAATTTACTTCATGCTTTGTTTTACTTCTCTAATGGCTTTTAGCTAATTCTTTCTCCATGTACTAGCTAACCACTAGCCTTGCCATCTTCACTAACTCATGGGTGATTGCTTTATTTCATCTTGCAAGTTGGATGATCTTCTCTTCTCCGATGGGTTAAAACCTCCCGTCATCCAAGTGAGAAAGTAATTAGGTCAAAAGCAAGACGAATCCCACGCCGATGGAGTGACAACATGAGGCACGCATTCGCTATCAAGGAGTCTAGTAAGTCTTGGCAAGTTAGCAAGGTAAGCTAGTCATGGTTTTCTTCCATCTATTCTTTTACAAGTCTTCTTTCCTTTTCTTGTGAATACAAATCCCAATCTGATTCTTTTCCGACTATTTCCATCATGAACATATCCATCCTTTCTTAGTTTCTTTTTCATTTGATTCATTAATTTATTAGCATAGAAGAATTCTCGTTTACATTTCTTCACTACGATTCGTAACGCTTCCATCGCTAGCTCTCCCTGAGAATCGACGGTATAGCCCTATGCTATAGCGAAGACAAGAAAGGGGTACATAAAATACATTTTTATACTCATAATACATATACCTTCTTAGTCTAATCAAAATGAATCAGTATGTACTAAAATTCAAGTGGTATTTCCATTTTCATACATACATACATATATATGATTTAGATTGTGCTTATTTTATAATTTCACATATTTTAAAGCACTAACTTTTATGCTAAGCTTGATTTAATTCTAAATATTAATTGGTATCTTTACAAGCTAATGCATTGATTTAAATTTGTATTTTTTTGTATCAAGATGTACTTCATATTTCACCTTCAATTGGTATCAAAATCTACGATTGGTATCTTGAAACTTTTGTTTATCTACAAGTAGTACCAACATTTATTTGTCAACTACAATTTGATTTTATTGGTATCATAATTCATTTTGTTGACTTCTTAAAATTTAAATTTTATTTTAAAAATGACTTCAAATGTTCCAAAATTTGGTTGTTATATATCGCCTATATGCAAGGGGAGCTTAACATCTTCTCTATATATAGATTCATGTTGAGTGTATTTTACATAATTAAGGAGCTTGACCTCTCTTCTTTATATGGTACACGTGTGTGAGGAAGCTTAACATCTCTGCTTATACATTGTATATTATGCTTTATGTGAGTTAGGGTCTAGTCATCCCTTCTCCATGTAATGCATGTATGCAGGGGGAGCTAACTTAACGTCTCTCCTCTTCATAAAGTATATCGCATATACATCTTTCTTATTATTTGTCTTCACCCCTTTGTTGATGAATTGACAAAAGGGGGAGAAGAATTTAGAGAGTTTATATATGCATGTTTAATATTTGTTGTTTATGCATATATATTTGTGTTTAGCTTACGCACACTTCATTGAATATCTAGTTATTTATTTGCTATGCATGAGTTAAGGGGGAGCTTCTATGAGGCTTAATTTTAATCTATGCATATATAACTCCATGAATTTTGTCATCATCAAAAAAGAGGAGATTGTTGGCCCAAAAGGCCCATCACTCTAGTTTTGATGATATTAACTCATGTAGTTATAGTACTAATGATCTTATGCGCATTAAGTTTCAAATATTAATGAAGATCTCAGTCGGAATTTAGCTTTAATAAAAAGTTTCAAAATCATGTTTTGAAGCTAGCACGTGTTGATTCAAGAGCTCGCGCATCAAGATCACATCAGTACTCAAGAGGAGTCTAGCTCATGGATCAAAGTTTGGACCAAGTCAAGATGGAGAAGAAGTTTTCAAGACTTGAGTCTAGTATTTGTAAGTATTAAGATTTGTGTTTTAGATAAAAGTAAATGATAGATTAGTTATGGATTGCTCAAGTTCATATACTCACACAAAAACATTTCAAGATAATAGTTTTTATTTTTAAAAATTATTTGGTTTTGAGCTTTAAAAGAACATATTTATTGGTTTATGAATAGAGTTCATTAAAACAAGTTTACATGTTTTATGTATTTTTGATTTCATCCATACACATTGTTGGTTTAGATGTTAAAAAAAACTTATTTGATGTTTCTACATCATGTGTTTAAGATTTGTTTAAGTCAAAACTTATTTTAGAGCTTAATGTCAAAATATAGATATTTCATCTTATATGTTGTATTGAATTATATCCATACACATTATGCTTCAATAGTGTTTAAAATATCTTATTTTGTATTTTAAAGAGTTTTGGAAAAAATCGTTTTTCAAATGAAGTTAATTTTGAAAAATACAGTTTTTGTTTAAAGTTTAATTTCTGTATTGCAAAAATAGTTCAAAATTGTTTTGTAAATGTGTTAATTTTTGGTCAGACATATTTGTACTTCAAAGTATTGATAAGAACTCATTTTTGTTGATTTTATGGTATTTTTTAGAATTATAGGTATAAGAGCAAGTTTTAATCCTTTTTAAAAACCCAGACCTGGGCTTCTGGCGGTCGACTGATGTGCACAGGCAATTGCACAAGCCTTGATCGAGGGTCGGTCGACTGGGTTGGATCGACGGCCAAGAGAGCAATGCTTTTTGGTTCTGGCCACGGTCGACTGACAGGTCAAGACCTGGGTGCGGTCAACGGTCAACTCCAACGATCATAAATATGACTATTGGTCGGTCGACTGATATGTCTGTTTGGCCAGAAAATCGAGCCCAATGGCTATTTTTCTGAACCCTATAAAA